>OZ030008.1:94383946-94478946 GCA_964023405.1 Apodemus agrarius | reverse complement strand
CTACATGCTTTCTTTCTATGCTAGCAGAATACTACTCTCCACTGAAGAGTGAGTGAGTCATGCATATCTTATAAGAGACTGTATTCTAAGAAAGAGCCTTCACATCAAGAAGTTAATTAATTCCTGGGAGAGAAAGCCAGTAACAAGATCATTGAAATTCATGAGAACTTCTTTAAATACCCATTCAATGCAGGATACAATTGTCTCTGCATATCACACATCCTCAGCAAGATTCACTGTGAGTAGAGAGGACTCTTTGGAGACTGCTTTCCAACTTTACCAGCCTCTGCCTTTCAGGATGCATGACCATAATCAGAAATCAAAGTTCATCTCTACATAGTTCAGTAAAAGAATGCATTCCAAATTGAAGACCATACCTTCTGTGAAAAATTTAGGTTTTTGTAGGGAAGATGTTTCTGTGGAGAAATTATGAAAAATATGTTCATTTGTTATCTACAAATATGTTGAATAGTACATCCTGAAAGTCGTTCCTAGGGAAGTTTACTCTGAACACTGAGAGTGGGAACTGCTGAGTTATAGCTCTCATTAGTGCTAATATGTGGTAAACACTGAAATGTTTATACATAAGTTTGATTTTTGTTTTAATAAGGGATTGTCATTAAAGTCACAGAGTATATCATCCTAACCCTAACTATTCAAGACATTTAGTAAGTAATTTTCATTTAATTATTGTACTTATTGTTGATAAAAGACCTATAGACGAATAGGTAAATTAAATGTACTTATCATTGATTCACACTGAGATATGTCTTTTAACACCTAAGGCTATTCATAAGATTAAATACAATGTTTAGCTTGACCACTCAATAAAATTCTAAATATCAATATTAAGTGATTCAACATATAAACTTTGATTACAAGCATGAACACAGATAATTCATTCTGATATGTGCTAATGGATCTTAGAAATCTCTGTGGCTTCTGGCCATATGGTGGTAGCATATGCCTTCAATCCCATCACTTGGGAGGCAGAGACATTCATGAGGCTGAGTTCACAGCCAGCCTGGTCTACAAAGTGAGTTCCAGGACAGCCAGAACTACACAGAGAAATTCTATCTAAATAAAGAACAAAACAAGAAGATGAATTACTATAGCTTCTTTCAAAGTATTAAAAAGTCTCTTAAGCTTATTGGAAGGTTCAATGTTTCTCCATATTGCTGGCATGTTATTAATTATACTTACCTTATAACTGTATTCATGTTTTAAAAAAGTAAATGAAATCTTGTATTTGCACCCAAACATGTTTCACTATCTTAACCAGTTCTCATACTAAATTATCCAAGGCCATTCCTCATCTCATTTTATACACAGAAGATGAGGCAGACATGAAATTCCAGAAAATGAACCCAAGATAAACAGCAAGAACAAGAATTTTCATTTGGCATCTACAGTTCTTGAACTGATGTATTTGGGAATTGTTGGAGCACATTTTCACAGTGTTTGCCAGTGTTTTGCAATCTCTACTATATAATCATATATGAGAAAGAGAAAAGATGGACTGTGATTCTGCCTGCCTAAGAGTTTGCCTCAAAAGAAGTTATTTCATAAATGGCATTCAAGTAAGTAATTTTTAAGTCAGATATAAAGTAGTTTGTGAACAAACACCTCTGTTATATGACAACATGAGTTATACAACTGGATGATTTGAATTACATAATACTTTAAACTGTGGGAGAGAAAAATAACTAAAGGAAGCAAAGTACTATAATACTGTCAATTTTTCTGCTTACCTGGGGTAGAAAAAAATAATTTCTCTGTTATCATAATACAAACTAAAAACATAACAATTTGTAGATTATGACAACCACCTGTTTTGTGTATATGAAGAACTAAACTAAAACCTGTTTTTAATTAAGTTCTTAGGAACAGACACTTTTTAGTGGGTTTATTTAATGTTTTGTTTATATAAAGAGATTGTATTCCCATTCTCTGAATTGACAAATAATAACAACACAGGTTACATAAAGTATAAAAATCAGCATTGTGTTTAAAGCGCTTAGTAACAACCAGTGCAGGAACACAGACTTGTCAAACTATTTAAGACTCATCACATGGTCTTATTAATTATTATGAATTCTTTTCCATGAGTTCTTTTACTGTAGCATCAGCCCTATCTCTGTTGAACCCTTCACATCAGTTTCTGGTCAATTTTATTGCTTTTTATTATCTATCTAAAATATGAAATTTTGGCTTAGTTTAAATATTTGTATTTTCATAAGTATTTTAAAATGCTACTCTTAGTATTCTAATAATGGGACTAATTATCAACCCTTTACTGCTCAGTGAATGCCAGGCTATTTCAAACTGGGAGAATGTTAGTTTATGATGTTAGTGTATAAGGACTTTTACTAGACACATCTGCTTTATCCTTCCCAGATCATAATGTAAATATTCACACTGATGGCTACTGCACTAAACTACTCCATATCGTACTATAATTTGTGCATATAACTGCTCCTAGAGTATAATCTGAACTCCGTTTAGGCTGTGAGTTATCTCAATTTCTAAGCAGACTTGAGATTGCCTAGTGTTTTTGTAAACAGATGTTGTTTATCCTGATAATATCTTCAGCTATCTACATTGGGAAGATAACACTGTGGTCTTAAATAATCTTAAATATCTAAAACTCTTTCTGCAATATTAAATGAAAATCTTGTTGTACTTCATTAATTAACTGAAGCAAAGTTATTAATTACTAGAATTCAGAAATTATATAAACATGAGGTTGTATCAGTTTTTCCCCCCCAGGAAATATGATTTACTGTCTCCTAAACTAGATGGAAACTAAGAACAACGTGACCGAGTTTGTTCTCCTGGGGCTCACACAGAATCCACACATGCAGAAAATTATATTTGTTGTGTTTTTGGTTATCTATGTCTTCTCTGTGGCAGGAAATTTGCTCATTCTAATCACCATTAAAAACAGCCAACTGTTGGGGTCCCCTATGTATTACTTCTTGGCCTATCTCTCCTTTATTGATGCCTGCTACGCCTCTGTCAATACACCTAAACTGATTGCTGATTCACTCCATAAGAGAAAATCTATTAAATTCAATGGATGCATGACCCAAGTTTTTGCAGAACATTTCTTTGGAGGAACTGAAGTCATCTTGCTTACTGTGATGGCTTATGACCGCTATGTAGCCATCTGTAAACCTCTGCACTATGCAACCATCATGAACAGACGACTCTGTAATATCCTTGTGGGTGTGTCATGGTTTGGAGGTTTTCTTCATGGAGGTATACAGATTCTTTTCATTATTGTGTTACCTTTCTGTGGCCCTAATGTCATAGACCACTTTATGTGTGATCTGAACCCTTTGCTTAATCTAGCCTGTATTGATACCCACATTCTGGGGCTTTTTGTTGCTGCCAACAGTGGATTCATCTGCCTGTTAAATTTCCTCCTATTGCTTATCTCTTACCTGGTCATCCTTCGGTCCCTAAGGACCCACAGTGCAGAAGGAAGGCGCAAAGCCCTCTCTACCTGTGTTTCTCACATTACAGTAGTGGTTTTATTTTTTGTGCCTTGCATATTTGTATACATGAGACCTGCAACTACATTACCAATTGATAAAGCAGTAGCTATGTTTTATACTATGATAACTCCCATGCTGAATCCATTAATCTATACCTTCAGGAATGCTCAGATGAAAAATGCCATTT
The DNA here is from genome assembly GCA_964023405.1 of Apodemus agrarius. Taxonomy (NCBI): domain Eukaryota; kingdom Metazoa; phylum Chordata; class Mammalia; order Rodentia; family Muridae; genus Apodemus; species Apodemus agrarius. The sequence continues at coordinate 94,475,259 of OZ030008.1, read as the reverse complement.
GGAAATTGTTTAGTATAAAAATTCAGTCAGATGACAAATAACGCAACAGTCATGTGTCTTCAGATGGACTGGAGAAAGAATGGAAAGGACAATTTAGATAATATCAATGTTAAAGTCTTACACAACAAAGAAACAACTGCTACTGATGTCTTAGACTAAGGAAAGCAGAAATGAGATATCCACATAAGAAAAAATCTAACGTAGATTTCTTTCTTGTCAAAACATATACATCATACACAGACACACACACACACACACACACACACAGAGAGAGAGAGAGAGAGAGAGAGAGAGAGAGAGAGAGAGAGAGAGAGAGAATGAAAGACAGCATCTAAATTATGCCAAGAAGAAATTGATTCTATTTGACCCCTTCTAGTAAAGCTATGATTCTATGAGCTAAATTTAATCTTTTTCAGGTCAGGAATTTCTGGATTCTTCTTTCTTGTTATTTATTATGTAACTACACAAATAATGCCTTTGGAAGTTACGTCCTGAACATAGACCTTTGCAATCTCATAATCTCATTACTAACTTAGCATAGATATTTTTTCTACTGATGGCATGATTTTCCCACTGTAGAAGCAGACTGAAGAGGGTAATGATTAAAGAACTATTCAGGGCATTAATCTTCTCATACATGAACTTGTTTATAGTTTTGAATAAAATAATGCCCCACTCTCTTCCATGTTTAGATGTCAGACTGAAATGATAGATCATGCCATGATTATAATTTCCATAATCATAATTCAATTCTTTCTTAATTTTGATTTTCAAATCATTTGAATATATTTATTGTTTATATTATTGTGCTTGTTGTTGTTGTTATTAGTATGAAGGCAAGACATCATTGTTCATACACACTTTGCTGCTTTTATAGAAGCTAGAACACAACACTGTGGTGTCTCTTTCCTTTGTGTAGTTCAAAAACCAATTACCAGGCAAACAGAGGAAGCACCATTACACCCTGAGACACCTTGCCCACCAAAAATTGTTTTAAAAATTTAAAAAGTAAAATATAAGTACATCATTTTCTCCCTTATTCCTCTTTTTTGTCTAACTTTCCCTTGCATCCTGCTTACATGCATTCCATTGCTTTCACAGGCTTATACATTTGTTCATATGTGTTAATTTGCTTATATATTTCTCACTCACTGTGGACACACTTTGAGTCATGTTGCTGTCACACATTTCAACATAGCCATCTTGTCAATTCCTGAGCTGTTGCACTCAGTGATGCATATTAGACCACTGAGCATGCATCAATACAGTTGATCTGATACATTTTGTAGTTGTTCATCATTATCACACATGTTTCTGGTGTAAATTAGACTAATCATGCATTTCTTTGTAAAGTAGTAAACCTGCTTACAAGTCACCTTTAAAATAGACATGTCTATTTCTAGTCTAAAAAGTGATAATAGTGGTAGGAGTAATCCCTAAGGAAAATTAGCCTGACAGAAGGTATAGTTTCCTCAGAAAATGTAGGATGAATCCTTATGAGCTGAGACCACTAATCACAATGGAAGGTGGTCTCTTGCATGAGGAGACACTTATATTAATGCCTATAATTGCTCATTTTTTCTCGTTGTATTAATTTCAACTCAGTGAGCAAATTAAGCCAAAACTTTGGGTTTGTCTTTTTCTAACTTTCTTTGTACAGCAGGTTCCTTGTCTCTTTTTATTATCCTGTTCCTTCTCTTCATTAAAGAAATGTTTGTTTTATGCATTATATATATATATATATGTGTGTGTGTGTGTGTGTGTGTGTGTGTGTGTATAGAGAGAGAGAGACAGAGAGAGAGACAGAGAGAGAGAGAGAGAGAGAACTCTTAAAGTTCACATAAGAACATTTTTATCTTTGTATCCAAAGAAGATCATAGCCTATGGGTATCATGAATATATTATTATAGTTGGAATTAGAAACATCCTCCATAATTCCACTTGCTCTCTGGCTAATGTTTCTTAATTGAAAGTAATGGGATACATTAGAAAATCACTTTCCCCAGACTCCTATGTTTTACATCATTAGTACTAAATCCTTCTCCTGGGAAAGCCAAAGAAACAGCCTATGTAAACTTCCTGTCTGGGGTTAAATTTCATAATATCCATTATGAATCTGTATATAGTTAACATAATTTGTAATGTCCATTCTAAAGCTTGTCTGATGGAATATATCTGAATTCTAATTGGGCTATAAAACTATTTTTAACCTTCTACTTTTATTAATATGTGAAATAAAATTTATTTAAAATTTCTGTAATATCTTGCTTTTCTCAAATACATTTTTCTTTTTATGAACAATTAAAAGTGTACATGGTTATGAGTTAAAACATGAAATTATGATAGAGATAAGAAGGTTGATAACAGGCATGTACATGATGAATAGAAGTACATAGAATTACATGCTACATAGAAGATAACAGATGATAGTTGAAAATGTATCTGTGATGTAGCCAGTACAATCTTCATGGTAAGCACCCCATACCTTCTACTAAAATCTAGAAACAGAACTACCATCTTGCCTGGGAATCTCAATCAAATATGGTTATATTCAAGGAAATTAAAATAATTATGTTGAAAAGATGTTGATGCTTTCATGAATGGAGATATTTTCATGTTCAATCATTTTTATAACATGTCCTCAGTCACTTTACTAAGAATGGTAGAATAATAGCAAATATGTATACTAGATGTTCTTTAGGTTTTATGTTAGTGTATTTCCTCAACTGATACCTTTAATTGTAAGTAGATAGCATTATCTTTATCATAGTATAAGAAGATAAATTGAAGAAAAAATTTTCAAAGTAGCTATCCTAGATTTCTTTGTGAAATTTTGTTTACATCCCAAATTCTGCGTTCCCTACTTACAGAGCCTCTTCCCCATCAACATTCCCCTTCTCTGAGAGGGTAGGACCCCCATTTGAGAGAGCAGGAGAGCATTACAATATGACTTTCCCCAGACTCCTGCATATAACAGCGTTAGTGTGAAATATTCCTTCTGAGGGAAACATTAGTCTCTCAAAAGTTTTCGCGAAAATAAATTTCAGAACATACATGCTGACTTTGGGCCAGTATAAAAAACTTTGTAATATTACAATGAGATCAAATAGAAGTGACTTTATTGAATCTTTATTGGAAATTCATGAATACTTAGTTTATCTTACAACTATTTAAGCTTCTATCTTTAATAATATATGAAATAGAGTAAAGTATAAAAAATACTCATCCCATTTTCCATTATTCTGATAAAAAATTAAAACTATATATAGTTATGAGTTAAAAGGATGATTCTGTGACAGAGGCATTAAAGACATGGTAAATATATTTCATCTAAATATATCTTAGATATATGAAAAGATTTATAATAAATAAATGAAAGGAAGATAATAGGCAATCATGATTAAATTCAAATGGCTACCTGCTTCATCATCATATATATTTTAGGTAATTATGTTTAAAATATATTCTTTGACAATTTGAAATATTACTGTTATTTTCTATAGGAAATACTAGTATAATAAATATCATATCTAACTTTTTTTTAACCAATACCTTTCTGCTCTCTACCTCCTAAGTTTTAAAAAAACAACACTGCTGTGAATCCATCTTAGATTTAAGTATAACTGAAATTGTGCCATCTCTAAGTCTCTGTGCAGCCCATTCCACTTAGAATAATGTCCCCCAGATTTCCCCATGTTGTAGCAAATGTTAAAAATTCATTTTGATTTATATTTGAATATCATTCCATTGCCTATTTAAGCCAGACTTTCTGCATGTAATTTTCCATCGGTGATGGCAAATCTTTGGCATCTTTATTGGATACCAACCTTTATTGGCAAACTTTTTTGGATCTGTAATCAATGAAAGTCCAAGCCAAAAAGCATCTCCCCTACCCCACCAGCATTTGTTGTTACTTGTTTTGTTCTCTTCTTCTCGGTTCCTATCTCCAGTTGATGTCTTAGCTTCTTTCAATGATGTAAATTTAATCTCTAAGCAAAATAAACCCGTTCTTCCCCAGGTTTGTTTTAGTCATAAAGTTTTTGACAACAATGGCAAACAAATTAAAATACTATTGGTGGAAAGGATGGTTGGTTCCATATCTTGGGTGTTGTTAATAAAGATACAATGATCATGGTAATGTTGCTGTTAGAGCTTAATGATATATTTCCTTATGTGTATGTTTCTATCAGGATCATGGGCATTTCTATGTTTCTTTCTTGTTTGCTTGTTTTATTTTTTATTGTTGTTCTCCTGTTTTTTAGGAAACGCCAAAATGTTATCCATAATGGCTAAATTATATTCTGACAATGTAAATGTACAAGGATTGACATTTCTTTATATTCTTAGCAGAGCTTATTATCTTAAACATTACTGATAGATATTGTTGTGATAAAGTTGTGTCTCCTTGTAACTTTTTTCTCATCTTATTATTATTAATCATTCCATTCATTTACATCTCAAATGATAGCCCTTCCCAGTTACCCCCTCCACCAACCCCCAATCCCATAATATCCCACTTCCCAGTTACTCTTCTACTAACCCCCATCCCAATCTGCTCTCTCTCCTCTCTTTTGCCCATATGAGAGTGCTCCGCCACCACCCACACTCTCCCACCCCACCGCTCCCGCATCCCCATACTCTGTGGCATCAAACCCTCATGGGACCAAGGGTGTCCCCTCCAGTTGCTGTCAGGCAAGGCCATCCTCTTGTACATATGTATCTGGAGCCAAAGATCCTTTTATGTACAATCCTTGGTTAGTGGTTAAGTCTCTGGGAGAACTGGGTGGTCAGGCCAGCCTATGTTGTTCTTCCAATGGGGTTGCAACCCCCCTCCACTCCTTCAGTCCTTCTTCCAGCTCCCCCACCTGGTTCCCGGAGTTAAGTTTGAAGGTTGGCTCTAAGCATCCCATCCACCTCTGCTTTGGTCAGTTCCTGGCTGAACAGCCACACTTTCCTCCTGTCAGCAAGCACCTCTTGACCACAGTGTTGGGTTTGGCGTCTGCAGACATGATATATCCTCAGGTGAGGCCATTCTCCAATTGGCCTTTCCTTGAGTCTCTGTTCCACTTTTTTGACCCTGTTCTTCGTTTGGAAAGGAACATTTCTGGGTTAAAAAACTTTTGAGATGGGTGTGTGTCTCCACCCCTCGAGCAGGGACTGTGCCTTTCTACCTGAGATGGTCTCCACAGGTTCTATCTCCCCATTCTCTGCACATTATGGTGTTGTGCCCAGATTGTTAAAACCACAAAAAGACCACCAGGAATCACAACCCTCTGTAATCGCCTGAGGGTCTTTATTTAAGCTCAAGCTTGGGCCACCAATCTTTCTTATAGAACAGGAAAGAGAATGAACCCCCAGATCTAACTGAGGGACGTTTATAAAGAAAAGAAACCTCAAGTGGGGTTTTTAAGCCTTGGCATTATAGGAGAGGGTAAAGGAATGCTGTCTTTTAAACCTGATAATGTTTGTTCATACAGGGGAGCTGGGGTGGGGGGCGGCGACGAAGCGTGCATCTAGAAAGGGACCTTTCTGACCTGGGAAAAGTAACTTGTACTATCAGAAGCTGGTGTATTTTTACAACTGGCCACAGCTGTCTGAGAACACTTAATTGTCTCTTTTTCATAGTCCAAGAGAAGGCTATTATCATTTCAAGGGTATTGGGTTCTGTTTTTTTCAAGGGTAGGATCAGTCTGCACTTGAGAATGTTGGTTGTTAATCACAAAAGGGTGTGAGTTTCAGTGGCAGTAGAGACTAGGGTATCCTCCTTTCACCCTCCCTTGTCCCCCCTCCTACCACCTCCCACAATCATTGTCCTGTTGCCTGCTCAATGCAGGACTGAAGCATCCACATGCTGCTGATCTTTCTTCTGTGCTCCATATGATCTGCAGGTTGTATCATAGGCATTGTGAGCTTTTAGGTTAGTATCCACTTATTAGTGAGTACATACTGTGTGTGTTCTTCTGTGATTGGGTTACCTCACTCAGGATGATATTTTCTAGTTCCATTTGCCTGCAAATTTTATAAAGTCATTGTTTTTAATCACTGTGTAGTATTCCATTGTGCATATGTACCTCATTTTCTGTATCTATTATGTTGAGAGACATCTGTTTTTTTTTTTTTCCAACTTCTATCTACTATAAATAAGGCTGATGTGAACATAGTGGCGCATGTGTCCTTGTTTTATGTTGGAGCATCATTTTGGGTATATGCCCAGGAGTTATATTGCTGGGTCCTCAGGTAATATTATGTCCAGTTTTGTGAGGAACCACTAGACTGATTTCCAGAGTGGTTGTATCAGCTTGCAATGCCACCAACAATGGAAACCCTGTCTCAAAAAAACAAAAACAATAACAAAAACAAACAAACAAAAGTCTCCCAATAGAGGTTCTTTGTCCTGTAAAGCTCAATGCCCCAGTGTAGTGTAATTTAAGGGATGTCCCAGTGTAGGAGAATTCAAGGGCAGGGAGTCTGAAGTAGGCAGATGGGTTGGGAACACCATCATAGAAGCAGGGGAGGGGGATAGGATGGGGGAGTTTTAGCGGACAGTGGGACCAGGAAATGGGAATGTAAATAAAAATATTCTAATAAAAGACATTTTTCTTAATGGCAGCTAAGTATAAAATACCATAAATTAATTTGTGTTTAGATGGAATTGGTTAATCCTATGAAGTTTCTTCATGTCAGCACTTATACCATTATTTGTACTTGTAATTATTTTCAAACATCTTGTGATCAGCCAAGTCTGGCATGAAGCTTCCATCCTCTTGTCATAACATCACAAGTGCTAGAATTATCACTATATAATCATATGAAATATAATCATATTTCATATGATTAAATACTTCCATAATTGTGTATACTTTATAAGTGTGAAGATATGTCTATACATCTAGATCTACACACAATGATAGAAATAGAAATACCTAGTGATAATATTTATTTTACTTAATTCAACCCAAGCTGGTTTTTTTTTTTGGGGGGGGGCTTTTTGTTTTGTTTTTGTTTTGTTTTGATTGTTCAAAGACTTCACAAAGAGTTCTGTTGAAATATATTCAACAAAGTAAATGAGTCTTCAGTTAATGTCCACAGGGTAACTTTGTACAAGTATTTAAAATATACTCAGTTTCAAAACTATCTTCATAGCTGAGTTGTTTAACCATATTTCCAGAAATTAATATCATCCTTAAAGTGTCACAATACTTCTTATATTCAATGAAGATCCATGATGCCCCAGTGACATGCCAACGTGAACAACAATCCCCTAAGGTAAGTCTTCATAGGTTTATTTTAGTGCAGTACTACTTTTTGACTTTTAAGTTCTTTCTGACCTTCATTGCTATTAAAGGTTGCACAGATTGTTCCTGTGAGTTGCTATGCATATGCATAAGAGATTATTTGCTCTCTTTGTCACAGAAATACTGGAGCCTTGTTTACACATCACAGACATGACATTTGTTCTCAGATGACAAACATTATGTGACCTTGACTTCCTGTCATATTTATAACCAATAGTGGTTAAAAGACAGCATTGTTATATTAAGCACCCTTAGCTAGAATTATAATATATGAATGGAATTATTTGCATATTTCATGTGTGTCTTCACAATAAGAAAAATAGCTCTCTTAAAATAAGTTTATATATTTAATACATATATTTACTATTTTGATAAATTAGCATTTGACTGTGTTGCCACTAGAATACATGTTATAAATCAATTAAATCAATTAAAAAATTAATTACAAAAAATTAAAAAATTATAGTTTATCTAAATATATATTTATGTCTTTGTGTGTGTCTTTGTGTGTGTCAGTATATGAAATACTCCATAATAAGCATTTTTTAATTTCACCAAATTTCAGTAATGGAATGCAATATTAATCTCTCTTTAGGTCTAAAAAATAAGTAAGATTTGATTTATTTCAGATATTGTCTCTTTTTTCCTCCATGTTCATATCTGTGTTCCTGATAAAAATATATCTTGAGATGTTGCTGCCAGCAGCTACAAATAAACTGGGGACCTGGAAAAGAACTCCGGGGACATATGGGAAGACAGCAAAAAGAAGTGACATCAGGACAACATAGCTGTTCGAGATGTAATCTTTATATGACAATTTGACACTACATATATTCTATATAGGGAGAAACTTGAGATCAACTCAGCATGTGATGACTCCACTGTCAGCAGATGCCTGCTGGGATCAGGAAACTGCAAGTCTGGCAGTCAGTGCCTCAGGTGCTGGCTGGCCTTGGCTCCCAGGTGAAGACAGGGAGCTGTATTGTTCTATTAGAACAATGCACCAAAGCCTGGCTTGGTGGCCCACGCCTGTAATCCCAGCACTTGGGAGGCAGAGGCAGGCAGATTTCTGAGTTCAAGGCCAGCCTGGTCTACAGAGTGAGTTCCAGGACAGCCAGGACTACACAGAGAAACCCAGTCTCAAAAAAAAAAAAAAAAAAAAAACACCAGGAATTTTCATAGAACATTGAGATACTAAGAGCTATAAAATTTTGAGTCTTATTTAAAGAGAATAGACTAGATTGGGGAAGATAATTTAGTCATACTTACTATATATTAAGCAAACAGAGGTGTTCTTCAAAAACAAAATTTTATGTTCATTACATCTCATTTGGAAGTCTCACATATTTGAAAAATCATTACACGAATGTAAAAAATACCTAGCATCAATCTCCTTATGAAGCTATGTGGCTCAAATTAAATGAAAACATAAATGTGGAGAACAGGATTGAATGTTTTCAATATATTAAATATAAACAGATTGTGCAAAATTCTAACAAGGCACATTTCATTCAGAATGTTACCTTCTCAATTTCATTCCTGAAAGAAATGCTTACTTCACAAAAATCACTGGCTCTTATTGTTTGAATCTGTAGACTATTTAGTGAGCATAATAAATTAAGCCAAAAGTAAGTGATAACTCATTGGAAAAATAAGATTTTATTGAACTTCTAAATTTACTATGCATTTCATAGTTTTTTTTTCTTTTCAGATTCTTTCTGGCATGTGAGTTCCTCTCTCATGGACTGACACAATGCATTGGAATAGCACTGTCACTGAGTTTATACTACTAGGATTGACAAAGAATCCCCTAAAGGAGAAAATGCTGTTTATAATCATCTTAATTTTCTATATGCCCACCCTAGTGGAGAATACTCTCATTATTGTGACAATCAAGTCCAACCTGACACTTGGAAGTCCCATGTACTTTCTCCTGTTTTATCTGTCTGTTGCTGATTCCTGCAATTCAACATCCACGGTCCCAAGACTCATTGTGGATGTCTTTTCTAAAAATAACATCAATTCTTACAACAAATGTATGACATAACTCTTTGCTCTCCATTTATTCGGCTGCATGGAGATCTTTGTCCTCATTCTCATGGCTGTTGACCACTATGTGGCCAACTGTAAACCCTTGAGATACCCAGTCATCATGAGGCAGCAGGTCTGTGTCATCTTGATTATCCTTGCCTGGATAGGGTCTCTTCCACTGCTCACATTGTTCTAACCTTGAGACTGCCCTTTTGTGGGCCCAATCTGATTGACCATTACTGCTATGCTCTTGATGAAACTTGCCTGCATGGACACATATATGATAAATCTGCTGTTAGTGTCTAACAGTGGTGCAATTTGCTCAAGCAGTTTAATAATTTGGATTATCTCCAATTTTCTCATCTTAGATTCTCAGCAATACCACAGCACAGAAGGAAGAAAAAAGGCACTCTCTACCTGCACATCTAATATAATAGTAGATATCTTATTATTTGGGCCCTGTATATTCATATATGCACTGTCACCAACTACTTTTCCTATGGACAAGATGGTAGCAGTATTTTATACCATTGGAACACCATTTCTCAATCCAATCATCTATATATTAAGGAATGAAGAAGTTAAAAATGCCATGAAAAGTTATGGCATGTTAAAATTATTACTGGGTAAGCCCAGATACCAAATATTATCATACCTAAGTATTGCAGCTATACATGTTATAACATCCAGTTTCTGAGTTGTTATTTCTGATTGATTAAAGAAAAAGAAAAAAGTTGACAAAAATTATATTCCTCTCTTATCTTCTGAATATAAATTAAGAAATGTTGATTGAAATAATTATGTAGAGACAAAGCAAAGAAATTAAACACAATTATACAGACAGACACTCCATTACTGTCACTATACAAGAAATGAACAATTTCAAAAGTTTAGTACTTGGTAGCCAAAATAGTTAGAGTGGTTAAAACACTATTAGGCTTGCTATTTACTAATTAAAAAGATAAGAAAATAATGTTGTGTGTAGTTATGAAGATTATAGCCAGCTCCCCATTTATCACAGAAAAGAGCTTTTCCTCAGAGTCGGAGTATCATACTAGATCAAAGACTGAATCTATTACACACCCACCTTAAAATTAAAATAAGAACGCTTAACAATTGTTACATTAACTTCCCCCAATCTAGTCTATTCTGTTTAAATAAGACTCAAAATTTTATAGCTCTTAGTATCTCAATGTTCTATGAAAATTCCTGGTGCTTTTTTTTTTCTCACTCTCACAAGTCAATAAAAGGTGAAAATACTTCCTGTTTTGTTGGTTTGTCATGAGGATTAAAGAAGATTGAATAGGATGAAGAAATTTAAAATGGAAAATTAATATATGACATTTTCATCATAAAATAGGACTTTCAAGGTAGGATCAAACAGGACTGAGAGATGGCTCAGTGGTTAAGAGCACTGACTGCTCTTCCAGACAACCTGAGCTCGATTCCTAGCAACAACATAGTAGTTCACAATCATCTGTAATGAGATCTGATGCCTTCTTCTGGTGTGTCTGAAAAGAGCTACAGTGTACTCATCAGGCCAAAAAGTAAAATAAATAAATCAACAAAAATAGGATCAAATAAATTTTATATTTTTTATTAATACTTCCTTTTAGCATGTATTGACAGGAAAAATTTTTAAACTCAAATGATCTCACTCATAATTAGAAAGAATACTAAAATGAAAATATTAGGCTTCCCTTTTTCTATAAAATATTTATTAGTTTTTAGAGACATTTTATAATTGCATCATCTTAAAACTGCAAAAAAGCCTGGCTCATATTGTATTCACACAATTATACCTGGTAAGGTCCAAGGCTGGCTATGGTGGCACACACCTTTAATCCCAGCACTTGGGAGGCAGAGGCAGGCAGATTTCTGAGTTTGAGGCCAGCCTGGTCTATGGAGTGAGTACCAGGACATCTAGGGCTACAAAGAGAAACCCTGTCTCGAAAATCAAAAACAAAAACAAAACAAAAAAACCAGAAAACAAACAAACAAAGCAGCTGGAAAGGTCCAGGTGTAAAGAACTTCTAGAGCTCAGACACCTGTAACCCAGCTAATGCAGTTCTCAATTTAACCTCTAACTACAACTTTTTATGACAGTTTAATGAATTACACCTGAAATTAATTAGCTAATCATCTAATGAGGATAAATGTTTTCCTGATATTTTTTCTCTTACTTGGTAAATATGAATTGTGCATTATTCGTTGGTCCGAGGGGGATCCTGCCTGAAAATGAGAATGGGCAAGATAGAAGAGCCAGACCAAACAAAATCCTTGTCAAGGTCTGTTTATTGTAAGGAAAGGGGAACTGGGGAAGGTGATGAATCTGAAACGAGGTGAAATATCCTCGGAATGTGAGGGTGAGGAAGGTTGGGTAAAGGTAAGTTTACTGAATAGCTAGTTCCTGTATGAGGTTCCAGTGAGTAAACATGTAGTCAGTTCATTGTTTAGCTAGTTCCTGGAACAGCGGTGAGGGAGGGTGTTGAATCAGCTGCATACTTAATTTAGGAGCACTTATAAGATGGTTGCACTCCAGCCCCTTAATTTAGGCATTAGTCTCCAACACATGGTTATAAAGTTAAGTGAGATATTTTAATACAGCATCAATGAATGAAGTCATGATAATTAACATTTGTTACAATTATCCTATTTCAAAGTCTTCATAGTTCCTTAATCCAAACGCCTTAATGAAATATATAATTAATATCATGAGTGACTTTTTCTTAATATACTATGGAACACAAGAACTTAAAAGAACTTGTTGTACTATTACTTAACATTGCTTTCACCGTCCAAGAACACTACAGCTAAGACAAGCTTTGTCTTGGCGAGGGGTTCCTGAGAGAAGGGATATTCGGGAGCTGTGAAAAGAAACTACTTGAAGTCAAATAGTGGGTCCAAGCTGGCAGCCTAGGTTCTACTGAGATGGTATCTCTTTCTGTGTGTTCTGCTCTGCACTAGACATCTTTTTTTTTTCAATTCTAAAAAAAAAAAAAGAAAGAAAGAAAGAAAGAAAAACTCAAAGAAATAAAACCACATGATCATTTCATTGGGTGCTGAAAAGGCATTTGACAAAATTCACCATCCCTTCATGTCAAGTCTTGGAAAGATCAGGAATTCAAGGTCTTAAACATAGTGAAAACAACATACTGGCAGGTTTCCACCCAAGCGAATATAGTCACAGATTAAGTCTGCATACCTGGGCCTCTCTACTGGTGGCCTAGTGGCAAGATGGAGACTGAAGGGCTTGGGGGAACTGTGGGGCAGGCTGCTCCCAGCTGTCTTGGTGTATGGCCAATGGCCATGGAGATGTCCCTCCGAGCCGCCGCCCTGGCCCTGGCTAGTGGCAAGAGCCTGGCAGGTTTCCACCAGAGCGATGGCAGTCACAGGTTAAGTCTGCATACCTGGGCCCCTCTATGTTGGCTGAGATGGTATCTCTTTCTGTGTGTTCTGCTCTGCACTAGACATCTTTGTCTTGTATTTCAAAATAAAATACTCAAAGAAATAAAACCACATGATCATGTCATTAGATGCTGAAAAAGCATTTGACAAAATTCAACATTACTTCATGTTAAGTATTGGAAAGATCAGTAATTCAAGGCCCCTACATAAACATAGTGAAAGCAACATACTGCAAACCAGTAGCCAATGTCAAACTAAATGAAGAGAACCTTGAAAAAATTCCACTAAAATCAGGGACTAGACAAGTCTGCCCAATCTCTCCCTATCTATTCACTATAGTACTCAAAGTTTAAGCTAGAACAACTAGACAACAAAAAGAGGTCAAAGGGATACAAATTGGATAAAAAGAAGTAAAAATATCACTATTTGAAGATGATATGATAGTATATTTAAGTGACCCCTAAAATCCTACCAGAGAACTCCTAAAGCTAATAAACAACTTCAGCAAAGTGGCTGGATATAAAATTAATTCAAACAAATCTGTAGCCTTCCCCTACTCCAAGGATATATAGGCTGAGAAAAAAAATTAGGGAAGCAACACCCTTCCCAAATGTCACAAATAATATTTCATTCCTTGGTGTGACCCTAAGCAAACAAGTGAAAAAACTGTATGACAAGAACTTCAAATCTCTGAATAAAGAAATTGAAGATCTCAGAAGAGGGAAAGATGTCTAATGTTCATGGATTGCCAGAATTAATATACTAAAAATGATGATCTTGCCTAAAGCAAGCTACTGATTCAATGTAATCTGCCTCAAAATTCCAAATCAATTCTTCCTTCAGTTAGAAAGAGCAATTTGCTAATTCCTTTGGAGTAACAAAATACTGAGGATAGCAGAAACTATTCTCAGCAATAAGAGAACTTCTTGGGTAATCACCATCCCTGACCTCAAGCTGTATTACAGAGCAATAGTGATAAAAACTATATGGTATTGGTACAGACACAGGCAAGAAGATCAGTGGAATAGAATTGAAGACCCAGAAATGAACCCACACACCTATGGTCACTTGATATTTGACGAAGGAGCTAAAACCATCATCCAGTGGGAAAAAGACAGCATTTTTAACAAAGATGTTGGTTCATCTGGTGGTCAGCATGTAGAAAAAATGTGAATCAACCTATCTCTTCTCTTTGTACAAAGCTCAATCCAAGTGGATCAAGGACCTCCACATAAAACTACATACACTGAACCTAATAGAAGAGAAAGCAGGGAAAAGTCTTGAACACATGGGAACAGGGGAAAAGTTCCTGAACAGAACACCAATGGCTTATGCTCTTAGATCAAGAATCTACAAATGGGACCTCATATAATTGTAAAGCTTCTGTAAGGCAAAGACACTGTCAATAGGACAAAATGGCAACTGCAGCTGGAAATGCTGAGGCTTGCTCCAGGCTCTTATGTTGTAGGCTTAATAAAAGAGACAGTTTATAGTTTTATGCTTTATTATTAAAGGAATAGAATGAGAAAAGGAGAAAGAATAGAGAGACGAGGGATGGCCATGATTACATGGAAGAGAGAAGAAGAGAGAAAGAGAGATAAAGAGCTGGATAAGAGAGCAGGATAAGATAGTGAGGAGGGGCTAGGAGCCTCCATATATAGTAAGCTCAGTTACCTGGAAACTGGTACCAAGAGATGGGAAATGCCTGGCTGTAGCCAGGTGACTGCAGAGGTGGAGTCCAGCCAGAACCATAGGGGGTGTGGCATGGCACACATGACTGATGGCCACAGAATTATGGAGTGAGTCTGCAGAGTGGCCTTGCCCATCCAAACTATAGGCACCAGGGTACCACAATAGGATCAGGGGTGCTCTAACAGTCCCAGAATCATAGGACCAGAGGTGAGGAAGACATAACATCTGTCTAAACACCGGTGGGCTTAACTGAGACCAGCTGGACCCAGGAACACAGGAACCCTGCCTGACCAGTGGCACTGGTACCTTCCAGTCTGGGCTGGTTGACCTTGGGCTAGAACTCCTAAGCCACTCCCATAATGTCCTGAGGAAGCTCCATTCATAGGTACTCTAATGCACACAGGATCACAGGAGCTTGATCACACCATGACCTCAGGGCCCCAGAGGCAGCTTGCCTCCCAAGGGCTCTGACACACCCAGGATCTCAGGATCACAGGGTTCTGATAATCACAGGATAACAGAGGCAGCTGGAATATGAGAAGTTCTGACACAAGCAGGGTCACATGAAGGACAGGTTCAAGTCAGATAGAGAGAGGGCAGGTTGCACTAGAGATAATCAGATGGCAGGAAGCAAGCATTAAGAATATAAGTAACACAAACCAAGGTAAATGGCATGGTCAGAATGCAATTCTCATACTATAGCAAGTCCTGGGTATACCATCACACCAGAAAAGCAAGATTCAGATCCTAAATCAGTTCTCATGATTGTCACATGACTAATATGGATGCAAAATTATCCCTAGAGATGGGGTCACTAATATGACCTTATCTCCTGTGGAAACCAATGTTTTATTTTCACATCATTTACAAAATTATTATGATAGATAAAAATGTTCCCAACAATAAAATTTCATATGTGTGCCATTAGAGGTAGGTTTTGATATATGGTAAAGAAAGCATTATTAAAAAGAATTAAATAGTTTAAATTTATATGTTAAAGATTTATAAAATATCAGAAGACAGATGATAAATAACAATTAACCATATGGGGCACCAAAGTTAGTTCAGCAGTTAAGAGCACTGACCATAAAGTTTTATTAACCTGTTCTTTGGAATATGCCACTAGGTTTGGATGACTGTCCTATTGAGTACATTCTTTTAGAATTTTTATATTTTGATGATGTATATTATTAACAATGATGTTACCTGTTCTGTTTGTGATTCATAAAACATGTAGTTTCAGAGGTGTAAAACTCAGACGATTTTTGTATTTTAGTGTGCCGAATGATTTTTTTTTTGTTTCCCTAAATACAGCTTCTAAGAGTTGTTCAATTTAGATTTTAAAGTATTAAATCTCCTATTTGAGAACTACAAAACAACCTCAGATTCAAACTGCCTTTGTGTTTGTTTTTGTTTGTCACATCTGAATCCTTACCCACCTGGACTTTGAGGACCCTCATGCTAGGGAACCCCACAAACAGCTGGGGTAGTCCGTGGCACATGATGATGCTAAAGGACTTTAGGAAGTAAGGAACTAACTCCCTTAAAGAAATACAGGAGAACACAAGTAAACAGGTAGAAGGTTTTTTTTTAATTTTTATTTTCTATATTCTATGTTTACATTCCAAAGGCTTTCCCCTTTCCCAGTTCCCACCCACCATACTTCCCATAGTTCCTCTCCCCCCCAACTATTCCCCAATCATTCCCCCTTCCCCCTCGGTTTCTTTACTAAACTGGATGCAATCTTTACAGGCCCAGGGTCCTCTCCTTTCTTCTTCTTGGGAATCATTTGACTTGCTATTTGTGTCTTGAGTATTTAGGGCTTCTGGGCTCATTAATATCCACTTATCAGTGATTGCATTTCATGTGCATTCTTTTGTGATTGGGTTAATTCACTAGAAGTTTTTAAAGAGGAAACACAAAAATCCCCCCAAAGAATTACAGGAAAACACAGTGAAACAAGCAATGGAAATGAACAAAAACATCCAGGATCTAAAAATGGAAATAGAAACAATAAAGAAATCACAAAGGGAGACAATCCTGTAGTTAGAAAACCTAGGAAAGAGATCAGGAGTCATAGATGCAAGCATCAACAACAGGATATAAGAGATAGAAGAGAGAATCTCAGGTGCAGAAGATACCATATTAAACAACACAAAAGTCAAAGAAAATGCAAAAAGCTACTAACCCAAAACATCCAGAAAATCATGGACACAATGAGGAGACCAAACCTAAGGATAATAGGTATAGAAGAGAGCAATATTCACAACTTAAAGGGCTATCAAATATCTTCAACAAATTTTAAAAAAATTATGTTTTTTTTTATTTTTTTGTTGTGAGCCTAGCCTTTAACTGTTAATCTCTCCACTCCCAAGATCAGCTCTAAAATATCCAGAGGACAGTCATTTAAAGAACATATTTTTTCTTATTTGATAGATTATTTACATTTCAAATGATTTCCTATTTCCAGGAAACCCCCCCCTCTCTGAAAGTCCCATCAGCCCTCTTCCTTCCCTCTGTTCCCCAATCAACTCCTTCCCTATTCCCTATCCTGATATTCCCCTATACTGTTGTACTGAGCCTTTCTAGGACCAGGGGTCTCTTCTTCCTTCCTCTTAGGAATCATTTGATATGTGAATTGTTTCCTGGGTATTCCAAGCTTCTGGGCTAATATATGCTTCTCAGTGAATGCATACCATGTGTGTTCTTTTGTGATTGATCACCTCACTCAGGATGACATTCTCCAGTTCCACCCACTTGCCTAAGAATTTCATGAATTCATTGTTTTTAATAGCTGAGTAGTATTACATAGTGTAAATATACCACATTTTCTGTATCCATTCCTCCTTGAGGAACATCTGGGTTCTTTCCAGCTTCTGGCTATTATAAATAGGGCTGCTATGAACATAGTGGAACATTTATCCTTATTACATGCTGGGAATCCTCTGGGTATATGCCCAGGAGTGGTATAGCAGGGTCCTCCAGTAGTATTATGCCCAGTTTTCTGAGAAGCCACCAGAAGAGTGGTTGTACCAGCCTCCAAGGACATCTTGCCAAAAGCAATATACAGATTCAATGCAAGCCCCACCAAAATCCCAACTCAATTCTCCAAAGAGTTAGAAAGAGCAATTCTCAAATTCATATGGAATAACAAAAAACCCAGGATAGCTAAAACTATTTTCAACAGTAAAAGAACTTCTGGGGGAATCAATATCCCCAACCTCAAGCAGTACTACAGAGCAATAGTGTTAAAAACTGCATGGTATTGGTAGTGACAGGCAGGTATATCAATAGAATAGAATTGAAGACCCAGAAATGAACCCACACACCTATGTTCACTTGATCTTTGACAAAGGAGCTACAACCACCCAGTAGAAAAAACATAGCCTTTTCAACAAATGGTGCTGTTTCAACTGGAGGTTAGCATGCAGAAGAATGCAAGTCAATCCATTCTTTAACAAAATTATAGAAGAAAACTTTCCTAACCTAAATAAAAAGATGCTCATAAACATAGAAGAATCCTACAGAACTCCAAATAGACTAGACCAAAATAGAAATTCCTCCAGTCACATAATAATCAAAGCACCAAATGCACTCAACAAATAAAGAATATTAAAAGAAGTAAGGGGGAAAGGTCAAGAAACACATAAAGGCCGACCTATCAGAGTTACACCAAACTTCTCACCAGAAACTATGTAAGCTAGAAGATCCTGGGCAGAGGTAGTATGGACCATAAGAGAACATAATTGCCAGCCCAGGCTACTGTATGCAGCAAAACTCTCAATTACCACAGGTTGAGAAACCAGGTTATTCCATGACAAAACAAAATTTACACAGTATCTTTTGACAAATCCAGCTCTACAAAGGATATTAGATGAAATACATCAACACAAGGAAGGAAACTGCTCCCTAGAACAAGCAAGAAGGTAATTTTTCAAAAAACCCAAAAGAAGATAGCCACATAAACATAATTCAACCTCTAACAATAGAAATAATAGGAAGAACAATCACTTTTCCTTAATATCTCTTAATATCAATGGACCCAGTTCCCCAATAAAAAGACATAGACTAATAGACTGGAAATGTAAATAGTACCTAGCATTTTGCTATATACAGAAAATGTATCTCAGTGACAAAAACAGATACTACCTCAGAGTAAAATGGTGGAAAACAATTTTCCAAGCAAATGTTCCCAAGAAAAAAGTTGGAGTAGCTATCCTAATAGAGAATAAAATAGACTTTCAAACAAAACTCATTAAAAAATATAAGGAAGGACACTTCCCACTCATCAAAGGAAAAACTGACCAAGATGAACTCTCAATTCTGAACTTCTATGCTCCAAATTCAAGGGCACCCACATTCATATAAGAAACTTTACTAAAGCTCAAAGTACACATCAAACCCCACACAATAATATTAGGAGACTTCAACATCCCACTCTCATCAATGAACAGATCATGGAAACAGAGACTAAAGAGACACAGTAAAACTAATAGAAGTTTAGAACTAAATAGATCTAACAGATATTTATAGTATATTTCATCCTAAAGCAAAAGAATATATACCTTCTTCTTAGCACCCCATGATACCTTCTCAAAATTCACCATATAATTGGTCACAAAACAGGCCTTAAGAGATACAAAAAGATTCCAATAATCCCATGCATGCTATAGGATCACCAGGATCCAAGGATGATCTTAAATTCCAACAAAAACAACAAAAAAACACACATACACATGGAGACTGAGCAAGGCACTACTCAATGATAACTTGGTCAAGGAAGAAAAAAAGAAATTAAAGACTTTTTATAATTTAATGAAAGTGAAGACTCATCATACCAAAACTTATGAGACACAATGAAAGCAGTGGTAGAGTAAAGTTCATAGCTCTAAGTACTATCAAAAGAAATTTGAGAGCTTACAGTAGCAGCTTGACAGCACACCTGAATGCTCTTTATCACAAAGAATCAAATACACTTAAGAGGAGTGAACAGCAAGAATCAAACTCAGGGCTGAAATCAAGCAAATAGAACCAAAAAAGAACTATATCCAGAACTAACAAAAAACATGGGATGGTTCTTTGAGAAAATCAACAAGATTGATAAACTCTTAGCCAGACTAAGCAGAGGGCACCAAGGCAGTATCCAAATCAATAAAATCAGAAAGGAAAAGGGAGACATAACAACAGAAACTGTTGGATTAAAAATAAAACTCTCATCATATCCTACTACAAAAGCTTATACTCAACAAAATTGGAAAATCTGGATGAAATGGACAATTTTCTAGAAACATACCTGGTGCCAAAGTTAAAACAGGATCAGATAAACCATCTAAACAGTCCCATAACCCCTAAAGAAATAGAATCAGTCATTAATAGTCTCCCTACCTAATAGAAAGCCCAGAACCAGATAGGTTTAGTGGAGAATTCTATCAAACCTTCAAAGAAGACCTAATACCAATACTCTCCAAACTTTCACAAAATAGAAGGAGAAGGAACACTACCTAAATCACTGTATAAAGCCACATGTACCTTTATACCTAAACCACATAAAGACCAAAAAAAGAAAGAGAACTTCAGACCAACTTTCCTAGCGAACATTGATGCAAAATACTCAATAAAGTTCTTGCCAACCAAACCCAAGAACATATCAAAATGTTATTTCACCACAATCAAGGAGGCTTTCACACAGGGATGCAGGGATGGTTTCATATATAGAAATCCATCAATGTAATTCACTACATAAACAAAATCAAAGAAAAAAACACATGATCATTTCACTTGATGCTGAAAAAGCACTTGACAAAATTTAGTATGCATTCATGTTAAAGTCTTGGAAAGACCAGGAATTCAAGGCCCATACCTAAACGTAATAAAATCAATATAGAGCAAACCAATAGCCAACATCAAACTAAATGGAGAAAAACTTGAAGCAATCCCACTAAAATCAGGTACTAAACAAGGTTGTCTGCTCTCTCCCTATCTATTTAATAAAGTGCTTGAAGTTCTACCTGGAGTAACTAGGCAAATAAGGAGGTCAAAGTGATACGAGTTGGAAAGGAAGAAGTCAATGTATCACTATTTTCATATGATATGATAGTATACTTAAGTGACCTCAAAAATTCCACCAGAGAACTCCTAAAGCTGATAAACAAATTCAGCAAAGTAGTTGGATATAAAATTAATTCAAACAAGTCAATAGCCTTCCTCTACTCAAAGGATAAACAGACTGAGAAAGAAATTAGGGAAACCACACCCTTCACAATACTCACAAACAATAGAAAATACCTTGGTGTGACTCTAAAAAAGCGAGTGAAAGATCTATATGACACGAATTTCAAGTCTCTAAAGAAATAAATCAAAGAAGATCTCAGAAGATGGAAAAATCTCCCATGCTCACGGATTGGCAGGAAAAAGATAGTAATAATGGCCATCTCACTGAAAACTATCTACTTATTCAATACAATCACCACAAAATTTCAAAACAATTCTTCATTTAGTTAGAAAGAAGAATTTGCAAATTCATTTGGAATAACAAAAAGACAGGATAGCAAAAACTATTCACAACAATAAAAGAACATCTTGTGGAATCACCATCTCTGATATTGAGTTGGATTACAGAGCAATAGTGATAAAAAAACTGTATGGTATTGGTACAGAGACAAAGGAATAGAATTGAATAGCCAGAAATGAACCCAAACACCTATTGTCACTTGATATTTGACAAAGGAGCTAAAACCATCCAGTGGAAAAAAGACAACATTCTTAACAAATGGTGCTGGTCCAACTCTCAGTCATCATGTAGAAAACTGCACATCTACTCATTCTTCTTCTTCTTCTTCTTCTTCTTCTTCTTCTTCTTCTTCTTCTTCTTCTTCTTCTTCTTCTTTTTCTTCTTCTTCTTCTTCTTCTTCTTTTGATTGAAATATTTTTTAATTTTTATTTTCTATATTCTATGTTTACATACCAAAGGCTTTCCCCTTTCCCAGTTCCCACCCACCATACTTCCCATAGTTCCTCTCCCCCCCAACTATTCCCCAATCATTCCCCCTCCCGCCTCGGTTTCTTTACTAAACTGGATGCAATCTTTACAGGCCCAGGGTCCTCTCCTTTCTTCTTCTTGGGAATCATTTGACTTGCTATTTATGTCTTGAGTATTTAGGGCTTCTGGGCTCATTAATATCCACTTATCAGTGATTGCATTTCATGTGCATTCTTTTGTGATTGGGTTAACTCACTCAGGATGATATTTTCCAGGTCTAACCATTTACCTACAAATTGCATGAATTCATTATTTTTAATTGCTGAGTAGTATTCCATTGTATAAATATACCACATTTTCTGTATCCATTCGAGATTCCACCTCACACCAGTCAGAATAGCTAAGATTAAAAACTCAAGAGACAACAAGTGCTGGCAAGGATGTGGAGAAAGAGGAACACTCCTCCACTGTTGGTGGGATTGCAAAATGGTAAAACCGCTCTGGAAATCAGTTTGGCGGTTCCTCAGAAAATTGGGCATGTCACTTCCAGAGGACCCTGGCATACCACTCCTGGGCATATACCCAGAGGATTCCCCTGCATACAATAAAGACACATGCTCCACTATGTTTATAGCAGCCTTGTTTATAATAGCCAGAAATTGGAAGGAGCCCAAATATCCCTCAAAGAAGGAATGGATACATCTACTCATTCTTATCTCCTTGTACAAAGTTCAAGTCCAAGTGGATCAAGGGCCTAAACAGGAAACCACATACACTGAGTCTAATAGAAGAGAAAGTGGGGAAAAGTCTTGAAACATGGGCACAGGGGAAAACTTCCTGAAGTTTCTTGGCCTATCCAGGTATAGCTCAGGTTTCAGTCCTAGCTTATGAAATATTAATGAGGCTATGTGGAACTTAGGAAAGCATTGAAATTTGGCTTGCCTACTTCATACAAAATATAGGAAACTTCAGGTTTTATAAACGAAAGCAAGGTGTCAGATAAAGTTTACTCAGAGACTTATTTAGACTAACATTGATATTGTCTATGTTTGAGCTTCGAAATTTGTTACATGAGAAATGCTTTACATGGTTGATTTTACATTTCCTTGTGCCATCTGGTTATGCTAATTGTCCCTTGTGCCTGCTTGGCTAGATACATCTTTTAATATGTAAATGTCAGAGCCTCCTGCTCAAAACCCCTGACTAAGAGAAAAAAAATACACATTCAGAATATAACTGATCTGGTGTCTTTGTTTCTTTTTTTTTTTTCTGAATCCATATCTCCTAGGCCAAGGAATCCTGTTTTCCTGTGACTTGAATTCCTCGAGGGTTTAGTTCATGGCACCATCATTTGTACTTGTTATTGTTTTCAAGTATCTTGTGATCAGCCAAGACTGGCATGAAGCTTGCATCCTCTTGCAATATCTGCACAAGTGCTAGAGTTACAAGTAGGTAACTTGTAACTTCATCTAGCTTATGTACCAATATGCTTTAATTTATATAATTAAATGCTTCCATAATTGTATATATTTTATAAGTGTGAAAATATGTCTATACATCTAGATCTATATACAATGATAGAAATAGAAATACATAGTAATAATATTTGTTTTACTTAATTCAACCCATACGTTTTTTGGTTGCTAAGAGACTTCACAAAGAGTACTGTTGAAATATATTCAACAAAGTAAATGAGTCTTCAGTTATTGAGTACAGGGTAACTGTGTACAAGTATTTAAAGCAAGAACAGTTTCAAAATTATCTTCATAGCTGAGTTGTTTAACCATATTTCCAGAAATTTATATCATCCTTATAATGTCACAATACAAATGAAGATCCATGATGCCCCAGTGACATGCCAACGTGACCAACTATCTCCGAAGGTAAGTCTTCATAGGTGTATTTTAGTGCAATACTACTTTTTGACTTTCAAGTTCTTTCTGACCTTTGTTGCTGTTAAAGGTTGCAGATTGTCTGTTCCTCTGAGTTGTTATGCATAGTGTAAGGTATTCTTTACTCTCTGTGTCACAGGGATACTGTAGCCTTTTTTATACATCAAAGACATGGCATTTGTTCTCAGATGACAAGCATATGTGAACTTGACTTTTTCACATATTTATAACAAATAGTGGTTGAAAGACAGCACTGTTATATTAAGCACCTTTAGCTAGAATTAGAACATATGAATAGAATTAATTACATATTTCATGTGTATCTTCACAATAAGAAAAATAACTCTTTTAAAATGAGTTTTTATATATTTTATACATATATTTACTATTTTGATGAATTTAGTTTTGACTGTGCTACCACTAGAATACAAGTTATAAGTATTTTGAAAGAATTATATTTTATCTAAATAAACATATATGTATATGTGTGTGTCTTTGTGTGTGTTAGTGTATGAAATACTCCATAATAAGCATTTTATAATTTCACCAAATGTTCAGTGAAATATCGTTGTCTGTTTAGGTCTGAAAAATAAGTAAAATTTTATTTATTTTAGGATTGTCTCTTTTTTACTCAATGTTCACATCTGTGTTCCTGATAATAGACTAGATTGGCGAAGATAATTTATTCATTCTTATTGTCTATTAAGCAGAGGTGTTCTTCAAAAACAAAATTTTATGTTCATTATATCTCATTTGGAAGTCTCACATATTTGAAAAATCATTACACGGATGTCCAAGTTATGTAGTATTTGTCTCCTTATGCAGCTATGTGGCTCAAATAAAATGAAAGCTTGTAAATGTGGAGAACACAATTGAATGTTTTCAGTATATTTTATATAAATAGGTTGTGCATAATCATAACAAGGCACATTTCATTCAGAATGTTACCTGCTCAAATTTCATTACTGAAAGTAATGCTTACTTCACAAAATCATTGGCTCTTATTGTTTGAATCTGTAGTCTATTTAGTGAGCATAAAACTGATACTTTCTGAATAAATTAAACCAAGAGAATGGTAAGTGATAACTCATTGGAAAAATAAGATTTTATTGAACTTCCAAATTTACCATGAATTTTCTTTTCAGATTCTTTCTGGCATGTGAGTTCCTTTCTCATGGACTGACACGATGCAGTGGAATAGCACTGTCACTGAGTTTATACTACTAAGATTGACACAGGATGCCCTGAAGGAGAAAATGGTGTTTATAATCATCTTAATTTTCTATATGCCTACCCTAGTGGGGAATACTCTCATTATTGTGACAATCAAGTTCAATCTGACACTTGGCAGTTCCATGTACTTCTTCCTGTTTTATCTGTCCTTTGCTGATTCCTGCTATTCAACATCCACGGTCCCAAGACTCATTGTGGATGTCTTTTCTAAAAATAACATCAATTCCTACAACAAATGTATGACACAACACTTTGCTCTCCATTTATTTGGCTGCATGGAGATCTTTGTCTTCATTCTCATGGCCGTTGACTGCTATGTGGCCAACTGTGAGGTGGCAGGTCTGTGTCATCTTGATTATTCTTGCCTGGATAGGGTCTTTTATGTATTCCACTGCTCAAATTGTTCTAGCTTTGAGACTGAACTTTTGTGGGCCCAATCTGATTGACCATTACTGCTATGCCCTTGTTGAAACTTGCCTGTATAGACACATATATCATAAATCTGCTGTTAGTGTGAAACAGTGGTTCAATTTGCTCAAGCAGTTTAATAATTTTGATTATCTCCTATTTTCTCATCTTATATTCTCTGTGATACCACAGCACAGAAGAGAGAAAAAAGGCACTCTCTACCTGCACATCTCATATAATAGTAGTTATCTTATTCTTTGGACAATGCATATTCATATATGCACAGCCACCAACTACTTTTCCTATGGACAATATGATTGCAGTATTTTATAACATTGGAATGCCCTTTGTCAACCCAATCATCTATACATTAAAGAATGTAGAATTTAAAAATGCCATGAAAAAGATATGGAATGTTAAAATTATGACTGAATAAGCCCAGATACCAAATATTATCATACCTGAATATTGTAGCTATATATGCTATATAATGCTGTTTCTGAGTCATTAATATTTCTGATTGATTAAATAAAAAGAAAAAATTGACAAAATCATAATCCTCTCTCATCTATTGAATATAAATTAAGAAATATTAATTGAAACAATTATATAGAGAATAACCAAAAATTTGAAAGCAATTAAATACAATCTGACACACACTCCACTACTGTCACTATACAAGAACGGAAAATTTGAAAAGATTATTACTTGGTAGCCAAAAAAAAAAAAAAATACTTGGAGGTATTGATTAATAATTACTAGAAAAAAAGAGAAAATATTCTATTCAAATTGTCATTTTTACCCATGGTTTGTTTAGCTATATTTGAAAAGTGTTCAACATATAACTAATATATAATATATCATATATATCATATATCTAATATAACTCATTAAGAATCTATTCAAATAAAATATAATTAAATATACAAGGAAATACTCATAATCAATGCCTATAAAAATTCCTAGGCATGGTTTTTTGTGTCATTCCTAGTCATAGTATTGGTTAATTCATAAAACTTATGCATCAATATTCTTTATAGTAAATTCTCCCTTCGTAACTTGTAGTTCCCAATTTTTAAAAATTGCCACACATTTGTACAAGAATTTAGCTATTAGATTCTCTCGGTATTATTAATGGTGGATATGGTGGTAGTGGTGATTTGGGTTGGTTGGTTTGATTTATCTATTTGTTTTCTGGTAATATTTTGGTATCTTTCAAATCTTATCATGGGTCATTTAATGTGTAAATTTGGCAAGGTTTACTGTAAATTTTACCACAACCATAAACAAACATACACCTTGGAGAAGAAGAGTGATATTTATCAAAACTGGTAAAAACTCCTGTTCAACAGGTATCCATTTATTTTCTTTTTTAATTTCCATTTCCAGTGAGGTCTTCAGATTTCTCTTCATCACTTACCAGGGTAATGACTGACCAGGATGTCACAGGTATATTTCCCATGCTTTCTCTTGTTCCTGCTTGAAGAATTTCTTCAAACAAGATGATATTCTTATAATATTATAAACTAAATGAAGAGGAGTGAAGTCATCACAGGCTTTATACACTACCAATCTTTTCTTCTTAAAAAGAAGACAGTGTCGGGCAGTGGTGGCGCACACCTTTAATTCCAGCACTTGGGAGGCAGATGCAGGAGGATTTATGAGTTCGAGGCCAGCCTGGTCTACAGAGTGAGTTCCAGGATAGCCAGGACTACACAGAGAGACCCTGTCTCGAAAAACAAACAAACAAACAAAAAACAACAAAAAACAAAACAAAACAAAAAACAAGCCAAAAAAGTGGAAGAGAACCTACTACTCTAGAAGCGATCCTTATTCCTTCATTCTTTTGCTTCAACAAAGAATTTGGGTTAGAATAGTTAAACAATAGTTACACAACAAAACTTACAGAAAAATTACTTTGGGTACCACAGTTGTGTTAGTAATTAACTTTTTTATAGATAATTATTTGTTGTATTAAATTACATGTCCACTTGAATAGAACCAGATTTTTTTTTAATCTGGTTCTTCTTTCTCGTTTATAGATAGAAAAGTTTTTCTATTTACATCCAAGGCTTCCATGATGTATAACATAGTAAATTAAATAAAGCAATTTAAGATATTTTTATATTCATTTCTTCATGTTACAGAGACAAAATGTTCAGGGTTTGAATTGCTTTGTAAAGCTTGATATACTTGTCAAAGAGAATGGAAGAAATATTAAACAGTAGAAATGAAACATATGTGTAACTTTGTTTAATGAGTTGCAAAATATCTATACATATCCAGGCATACACAAATACACATTCATGTACTCAGAAAGGTAACTGAAAATGGGATCTTTACAATGAAAGATCAGAAAAGAAGACAGTAGAAAAATCAGTATTTGAAAACAGAGAAAGAATCTGTCTGTGGTGGTGGGAGTAGGGGAATCAGAAAGTCTTCTGAACTTCCAAATTATTCATTGTCAATTTAAAACTGGAAAAAATAAAGTAAACTGTTATATTTAAAATTCTTTGACAATATATCCACCTGAAGGGTAATTTTTGAGTGATTGTGCAACTTCATCTATGACTAACAGAAAAATCCATGAATTAAAATCATCTTTATATTTTAAGACAATTGTGTCCAATGCTATATTTTAAAAAAGACATCTGGCCAGGCGGTGGTGGCACACACCTGTAATCCCAGCAACTGGGACGTAGAGGCAGATGGTTTTCTGAGTTCGAGGCCAGCCTGGTCTACAGAGTGAGTTCCAGGATAGCCAGGGCTACATAGAGAAGCCCTGTCTCAAAAAATCAAAAAAAAAAAAAAAAAGACATCTGAGATTCACTCAAAATGAGTTAGTTAGCTATATTAATTTTTTTTAAAAAGAAAAAATTTAAAACAGAAACTGACCTCACAACAACTGCCATGCCTGTAAAGAATCTAACCTCAGCACAGTCTCAGAAAGAGGTTCTGAAATAATTTGTTTTTAAGCCAGAAGCTATTTCATTATATTTTTTCAAAGAGTCTAAAACACAAGAACTTTGATAAGTTAATATAACAATTGTTAAGTGTCCTTATTTTAATTTTAAGGTGGGTGTGTAATAGATTCAGTCTTTGATCTAGGATGAGACTATGGCTCTGAGGAAAAGCTCTTTTCTGTGATAAGTGGGGAGCTGGCTATAATCTTCATAACTACATACATTATTTCCTTATCCTTTTAATCAGTAAATAGCAAGCCTAATAGTGATCTAAACATTAACTCTTCCTTTAGAAGAGTATATGAAAAATTAAGCCTAGTTTCTCACTCTCACAAGAAAATAAAAAGTGAAAATACTTCCTGTTTTGTTGGTTTGCCATGAAGATTAAAGAAAATTGAGTAGAATGAAGAAATTTACAATGGAAACATAATATTTGACATTTTCATCATAAAATTATACTTTCAAGATAGAATCAAACAGGACTGGAGAGATGGCTCAGTGGTTAAAGGACTGACTGCTTTTCCAAACACCCAGAGTTCAATTCCCAGCAGCAACATAGTGGCTCACAACCATCTGTAATGATATCTGATGCCCTCTTCTGCTGTGTCTGAAAACAGCTACTGTGTCCTCATAAAAAAAAGAAGTAAACTAAATAAATCAATGAAAATAGGATCAAATAAATTTTATATTTTTATTAATAATTCCTTTTAGCATTTTTCATAGGATAAATTTATGAAAGTCATAGGATCTCACATATGATTAGAAAGAATATTAAAATGAAAATATTAAGCTTCCCTGTTTATATAAAATATTCATTAGTTTTCAGAGATATTTTATAATTACATCATTTTAAAATTGCAAAAAAGCCTGGCTCATGTGGTTTTCACATAATTACAGCTGGTAAGGTCCAGGTATAAAGAACTTCTGGAGTTCAGACAATGTAACTATTTGATGCAGTTCTCAATTTAACCTCTAACTGCAACTTTTTGTGACAGTCTAATGATTAAACGTGAAATTAATTAGCTAAATAAATAATGAAAATAAATGTTTTCCTGATTTTTTCTTACTTTGTAAACATTAATTGTGCATTGTCATAGAGTT
The DNA here is from genome assembly GCA_964023405.1 of Apodemus agrarius. Classification (NCBI taxonomy): domain Eukaryota; kingdom Metazoa; phylum Chordata; class Mammalia; order Rodentia; family Muridae; genus Apodemus; species Apodemus agrarius. The sequence continues at coordinate 94,446,257 of OZ030008.1, read as the reverse complement.
AAGTGAGATATTTTGATGCACACATACAGCATCAATTAATAGCATCATGAGAATTAGCATTTAATATCCTTATCCTTATTTCAGAGTCTTCATAGTTCCATAATTCAAAAGCCTTCATGAAATATATCATTAATATTATGAGTGACTAATATCTTAATGTGCTATGGAACAAAAGAACTTAAAAGAAGTCGTTGTAATATTACATAACCTTGTTTCATCACCCAAACATGCTGCTGCTAAGGACAAGCATTGTCTAGCAGAGAGGTTCCTGTGAAAATGGATGCTTGGGAACTGTGAAAAGAAACTACCTTGAAATCAAATAGTGGGTCCAAGCTGGCAGCCTATGTTCGGCTGAGATGGTATCTCTTTCTGTGTGTTCTGCTCTGCAATAGACATCCTTGTCTTGTATTTCTAACTAAAAAACTCAAAGAAATAAAACCACATGATCATTTCATTAGATTCTGAAAAAGCATTTGACAAAATTCAGCATTACTTCATGTTAAGTATTGGAAAGATCAGTAATTCAAGGCCCTTACCTAAACATAGTGAAAGCAACATACTGCAAAACAGTAGCCAATGTCAAACTAAATGAAGAGAACCTTGAAGCAATTCCACTAAAATCAGGGACTAGACAAGCCTGCCCACTCTCTCCCTATCTATTTAATATAGTACTTGAAGTTCTAAGTAGAGCAAGTAGACAACAAAAGGAGGTCAAAGGGATAAAAATTGTAAAGGAAGAAGTCAAAATATAACTATTTGAAGATATGATAGTATATTTAAGTGACCCCAAAAATCCTACTGGAGAACTCCTAAAGCTGAAAAACAACTTCAACAAAGAGGCTGGATATAAAATTAATTTAAACGTATCAGTAGCCTTCCTCTGCTCAAAGGATAAACAGGCTGAGAACGAAATTAGGGAAACCACACCCTTCCAAAAAGTCATAAATAATATTACATATCTTGGTGTGTCCTTAACCAAACAAGTGAAAGAACTGTACGACAAGAACTAGAAATCTCTGAAGAAAGAAATTGAAGATCTCAGAAGAGGGAAAGATGTATTAGACATCTTATGGATTGCCAGGATTAATATAGTAAAAATGATGACCTTGCCTGAAGCTAGGTACAGATTCAATGCAATCCCCATCAAAATTCCAAATCAATTCTTTGTTGAGTTAGAAATAGAAATTTGCTAATTCCTTTGGAATAACAAAATATTGAGGATAGCAGAAACTATTCTCAACAATAAAAAAACTTCTTGGGTAATCACCATTCCTGACCTCAAGCTGTATTACAGAGCAATAGTGATAAAATGTTGTATTGTATTGTTACAGAGACAGGCAGGAAGATCAGTGGAATAGAATTGAAGACCCAGAAATGAACCCACACACCTATGGTCACTTGAATTTGACAAAGGAGCTAAAACCATCCAGTAGAAAAAAGACCGAATTTTGAAGAAAGTTGTTGGTTCAACTGGTGGTCAGCATGTAGAAAAAAAGCAAATTGATCCATTTTATCTTCGTTTACAAAGCTCAATCCAAATGGATGAAATACCTCCAGATAAAACCACATACACTGAATTTACTAGAAGAGAAAGTAGAGAAAATTCTTGAACACATGGTCACAGGGGAAAAGTTCTTGAAAAGAACACTAGTGGCTTATGCTCTAAGATAAGTAATCTATAAATGCGATCTCATATAATTGCAGTCCTTCTGTAAGGCCAAGGATACTGTCAATAGGACAAAATGGCAACCTTCAGACTGGGAAAGATCTTTAGATAGATGTCACTGTGTAGGGGAATAAATGCTAGGGAGGCAAGAATGGGTTGGGTGGAGTATCACCGGCTTACAAGCAGGGATAGAATGGAGAGGATAGTGGTTTTATAGGAGGGGAGGAAACTTTTGAAACTTTGTTTTTCATTTTTTTCAAGACAGGGTCTCTCTGTGTAGCCCTGGCTGTCCTGGAACTCACTCTGAGGACCATGCTGGCCATGAACTCAGAAATCTGCCTGCCTCTGATTCCCAAGTACTGGAATTAAAGGCTTGTGCCACCACTTCCTGGCTATTTGAAATGTAAATAAAGAAATATCAATTAAAAAAAATAAAACAAAACAAAAACCTCTCTGTGGTTGAGACAGGTCTCTCTGCTAGTAAAAAATTGTGTAAAAGCTACTTGGGTACTTCATGTACTTTCTGACCAAAGTCAGAAAAGCCTCTTTAAAAAATGTATTGATCTTCCAAAAAATTCAGCAATACTGCTAGAAAAAAAATTATTGAAGAGCAGTTTTCCCTCTCCACATATCTCTTGAAGGCCCAGCTCTATCTCCAGAATATGCTAAAGAACTGGTATCTTGTTCAGTTAGCTCATCTAAAGCTCAGGATTTTATTTACATGTCAATTCAGTCATTTACTTCAGGCTCCCATTTGATTGTCCAGTGAACCAGCATCCCATGAATGCAGCCCCTTAATTCTAAGGAAACAGCAAGGACACATTCTCCTTGAACAAGTAAAAACATTTCAGTGATCTGTCTGTCTCTGTTAAGCACAGGCAATAATCTAGTTGGGTCAACACTTCTCTAAAATCACCCATTTCCACCATGCCTGAGCCTAACCTTGCTTTATCCTAGAATTATTTTGAACTCAGAAATATCATTGGCCTTTGTAAGCCTAACAAAAAATCTTAGCTGGCTGGGATCTCCTTTGATCACTACTTCCTAAATCGCTTATCTACTTCCTAGTGATTTTCTAAGGAGTTATCTCACAGCACAGCTGCTTTTTTTCCTTTAGATTTGAGAAGCCCCTTATGGAATTCATATTACATCCTTGTTTTTTGCATAGTAGAGAAATTATATATTTGCAAATTAATGTATTTAGCACTCTAAATCCTGAAGAACCTATCTATTGTGGTGGGGGTAGGGAAATCACAAAGTCTGATGAACTTCCAAATTAGGATTTGCTAATTTAAAATTGAAAACAAATAAACTGAAATATTATATTTGAAATTCCCAATGTTGGTCATTTTGCTGAGACATAGCCACACCCTCCACTCCTGGACTCCTGCTGTTTCTAATTATCATGGAGTCATAAGCATTAACAGGGAAGACATTTCTCCAAAGGAAAAAGTCTTCTACTGCTAGTACTGGCTCCAGAAAATATGTACATTATTACACAAACAGGTTTAAAGCCCACCATAGCCATCAACACCATGGAAGCTCACACTAGAGCAGGAACCAGGTCATTCTATCCCCACCAAAATCATATCAGGCCCTGCACACTACCCTTCCTAAATATGAAACATCAAATATTTTGAGTACACAGGATTATTGGGACCTCATAAAATTACAAAGTTTCTGTAAGGCAAAGGACACTGTCAGAAGGACAAAACGGCAACCAACAAAGTGGGAAGAGATCTTCACCAACCCCACATCCGACAGAGGGCTAATATCCAATATATACAAAGAACTCAAGAAGTTAGACTGCAAAGAACCAAATAACCCTATCAAAAAAATGGGGTACAGAGCTAAACAAAGAATTTTCACCAGCCAGAATTCAGATGGCCGAGAAACACCTTAAGAGATGTTCAACATCATTAGTCATCAGGGAAATGCAAATCAAAACAACCCTGAGATTCCACCTCATACCAGTCAGAATGGCTAAGATTAAAAACTCAAGAGACAACAAGTGCTGGCAAGGATGTGGAGAAAGAGGAACACTCCGCCACTGTTGGTGGGATTGTAAAATGGTAAAACCGCTCTGGAAATCAGTTTGGCAGTTCCTCAGAAAATTGGGCATGTCACTTTCAGAGGACCCTGGCATACCACTCCTGGGCATATACCCAGAGGATTCCCCTGCATACAATAAAGACACATGCTCCACTACGTTTATAGCAGCCTTGTTTATAATAGCCAGCAATTGGAAGGAGCCCAAATATCCCTCAAAGGAGGAATGGATACAGAAAATGTGGTATATTTATACAATGGAATATTATTCAGCAATTAAAAATAATGAATTCATGCAATTTGTAGGTAAATGGTTAGATCTGGAAAATATCATCCTAAGTGAGTTAACCCAATCACAAAAGAATACACATGAAATGCAATCACTGATAAGTGGATATTAATGAGCCCAGAAGCCCTAAATACTCAAAGCACAATTAGCAAGTCAAATGATTCCCAAGAAGAAGAAAGGAGAGGACCCTGGGCCTGAAAAGATTGGACCCAGTTCTGTAGACCCAGAACAGAGAAATCGTGGGGGGGATGATTGGGGAATAGTTGGGGGAGAGGAATTATGGGAAATATGGTGGTGGTGGGGAACTGGGAAAGGGGAAAGCCTTTGGAATGTAAACATAGAATATAGAAAATTAAAAAAAGACACAACAGAATGAAAATGTGGTAAATCTATAAGTGCAATAGCCAAAATATTCTCTATTTGATCATGCCTGTCAACCAGAGAGATTTTAATTTTAAGGCAATTGAAACTATCAATTACTTAAGGGCACAATGAAGTACTTAAAATTAGAAAATCCTCTATAGATAAATACAATAGTAGATTTTTTTTGTCTTGCTGTATCCATAGATAGATAATATCCATTATTCGCTATCTTTAAATGGAAAAGAAACATCATAGTATGACTTTTCCTTAAAAGCTGTCTTTGCCATGCTTCATATCAAAAATTAAACAAAGCAAGAAAGGAAACGCAGTACAAACATCAGTTAATTCATGTTCTTTTGTTGTTGTTGTTGTTCTTAGAGATACAGCACTCAGTAAAAGTATATATTGCATGTAATCATGAACCTAGAATTACTGCTATAATGGAATATTTAAAAGATTTGGAGAGATATAGATTACAAATTATTTCAAATAAAAATATTTTAACAGGTTGTGTTTGTCAGTGAGCAAGAAAATAAGGTTTGTAGAAAAAAAATTTAAATAAAATGAAGATCCCAAAAGCAATCTACAGATTCAATGCAATCCCCACAAAATCCCAAATCAATTCTTCATAGATCTAGAAAGAGCAATTCTCAAATTCATCTGGAGCAACAAAAAACCCAGGATAGCTAAAACTATTCTCAACAATAAAAGGACTTCTGGGGGAATCAATATCCCTGACCTCAGCCGGGCGTGGTGGCGCACTCCTGTAATCCCAGCACTCTGGGAGGCAGAGGCAGGCGGATTTCTGAGTTCGAGGCCAGCCTGGTCTACAGAGTGAGTTCCAGGACAGCCAGGACTACACAGAGAAACCCTGTCTCGAAAAAAACCAAAAAAAAAAAAAAAAATATCCCTGACCTCAAGCAGTACTACAGAGCAATTGTGTTAAAAACTGCATGTTATTGGTACAGCAACAGGCAGGTAGATCAATGGAATAGGATTGAAGACCCAGAAATTAACCCACAGACTTATGGTCACTTGATCTTTGATAAAGGAGCCACAACCATCCGGTGGAAAAAAGATAGCCTTTTCAACAAATGGTGCTGGTTCAACTGGAGGTCAACATGCAGAAGAATGCGAATTGACCCACTCTTATCTCCTTGTACTAAGATCAACTCCAAGTGGATCAAGGACCTCCACATAAAACCAGACACACTGAAACTATTAGAAAAGAAACTTGGGAAGACCCTGGAGGATATGGGCACAGGGGTAAAGTTCCTGAACAGAACACCAATAGCTTATGCTCTAAGCTCAAGAATTGACAAATGGGACCTCATAAAATTACAAAGTTTCTGTAAGGCAAAGGACACTGTCAGAAAGACAAAACGGCAACCAACAACGTGGGAAATGATCTTCACCAACCCCACATCCGACAGAGGGCTAATATCCAATATATACAAAGAACTCAAGAAGTTAGACCCCAAAGAACCAAATAACCCTATCAAAAAATGGGGTACAGAGCTAAACAAAGAATTTTCACCAGAAGAAATTCGGATGGCCGAGAAACACCTTAAGAGATGTTCAACATCATTAGTCATCAGGGAAATGCAAATCAAAACAACCCTGAGATTCCACCTCACTCCAGTCAGAATGGCTAAGATTAAAAACTCGAGAGACAACAAGTGCTGGCGAGGATGTTGAGAAAGAGGAACACTCCTCCACTGTTGGTGGGATTGCAAAATGGTAAAACCACTCTGGAAATCAGTGTGGCGGTTCCTCAGAAAATTGGGCATGCCACTCCCAGAGGACCCTGGCATACCACTCCTGGGCATATACCCAGAGGATTCCCCTGCATACAACAAAGACACATGCTCCACTATGTTTATAGCAGCCTTGTTTATAATAGCCAGAAATTGGAAGGAGCCCAGATATCCCTCAAAGGAGGAATGGATACAGAAAATGTGGTATATTTATACAATGGAGTACTACTCAGCAATTAAAAATAATGAATTCATGCAATTTGTAGGTAAATGGTTAGATCTGGAAACTATCATCCTAAGTGAGCTAACCCAATCACAAAAGAATACACATGAAATGCAATCACTGATAAGTGGATATTAATGAGCCCAGGAGCCCTAAATCCTCAAGGCACAATTAGCAAGTCAAATGACTCTCAAGAAGAAAAAAAGGAGAGGACCCTGGGCCTGTAAAGATTGGATCCAGTATTGTAGACCCAGAACAGAGAAATCGTGGGGGGGGGAAAGAGTGGGGAATAGCATGGGGGGGGAGAGGAATTATGGGACATATGGTGGGGGGTACCTGGGAAAGGGGAAAGCCTTTGGAATGTAAACAAAGAATATAGAAAATAAAATATATATATATATATATATATATATATATATATATATATAAACCTTTCCAGAAAGACGAAAAAAAAAATAAAATAAAATGAAGATCTAAAGTAGAAATAAACCATTACAAAATTTCATTCCATTTCCCATACTTTGGCTGTAACTTTAAAATATGCTGTTGTTATAGAATAAATAAACAGAACTCTGTCACAAAAAAAAAAAGAATTTAGCTCTTAGATTCTCTCTATTATTATTGGTGGTGGATATGGTAGTAGAGGTGATTCTGGTTGGTTTGTTTGAGGTGGTTCTGGTTGGTTATCTTTTTCTGGTAATATTTTGGTATAGTTTCTCAAATCTTATGGTGGGTCATTTTTCCCCTTCATGTGTAAATTTGGCAAGGTTTACTGTAATTTTTACCACAACCATATACAAATATATACCTTAGATAAGAAGAGTAATATTTATCAAAACTGGTAAAACTCCTGCTCAAAAGGTATCCAATTTTTTCTTTCTTTAATATCCATTTCCAGGGAAATCTTCAGATTTCTCCTTATCACTTACAAGGGACAATGACTGACCAGGGTGTCACAGGTGTATTTCCCATTCTTTCACTTGTTCCTGCTTGAAGAATTCCTTCAAACAAGATGCTTCTCTTATGATATTATAAACTTAATGAAAAGGAAGTGTAGTGATCACAGGCATTAGAAAGTATCATACTTTTCTCCTTAACAAGATGAAGAGAATATACTACTCTAGAAGCAAATCTTATTCCTTCGTTCTTTTGCTTCAATAAAGAATTTAGGTTAGAATAGCTAACAGTTACACAACAAAAAATTACAGAAATACTACTTTGGGTACCACAGTTGTGTTAGTAATGAACTTTTTATAGACAATTATTTGTTGTATTAAATTACATGTCCACTTGAATAGAAACAGATTTTTTATCTGGTACTTCTTTCTCATTCATAGATAGAGAAGTTTTTCTAATTACAACCATGTCTTCCATAATGGATGACAAAATAAATTAAATAAAGCAGTTTAAAAATTTTTTACATTCATTTCTTTATGTTACAGAGACAAAACATTCAGAGTTTGAATTGGTTTCTAAAGCATGATATACTTCTTAAAGGGAATGGAAGCAAATATTAAACAGTAGAAACATAATGGTAACTTTGTTTAATGTGTTATAAAATAGCTCTACATATTCAGACACACACAAACACACTCATGTACTCAGAAAGGTAATTGAAAATGGGTTCTTTACAATGAAAGATCAGGAAAGAAGACAGTAGAGAAATCAGTATTTGAAAATTAAGAATCTGTCAGTGATGGTGGGAGTAGGAGAATCAGAAAGTCTGCTGAACTTCCAAATTATTCATTGCTAATTTAAAAGTGGAAAAAATAAAGTAAAGTGTTATATTTAAAATTCTTTGACAACATATCCACCTGAAGGGTAATTTTTGAGTGATTTTGCAACTTCATCAATGACTAACAGAAAAATCTATGAATTATAAACGTCTTTGTATTTTAAAACAATTGTGTCAAATGCCATATTAAAAGAAAACATTTGAGATTCACTTAAAATGAGGTAGTTAGCTATATTAATTTTTTTTCAAATGAAAAAATTTAAAACAGAAACTGAACCCAGCACCACTGTCATGCCTTTTGAAGAATCTACCTTCAGCACAGTCTCATAAAGAGGTTCTGAAGTAAAACCAGAAGCTATTTCATTATACTTTTTCAGAGTCTAAAAACACAAGAAATTTGATAAGTTAATGTAACAATTGTTAAGTGTTCTTATTTTAATTTTTATTGGGTATATTCAATATTTACATTTTATTTTCCTTTTTCTTGTTCCCTGCCCCCCCAAAGGTTCCACATGCTCTTTCCCCCCCCCCTGCGCCCCCATCCACCCCTTCCCACTTCCCTGTTCTGGTATTACCCTACACTGAAGCTTTGATCTTTCCAGCACCAGTGTCCATGCCTTCCTTCTTGTCGGACATCATTTGGTATGTAGATTGTGTTTTTGGTGTCCCAAGATTCTAGGCTAATATCCACTTATCAGTGAGTGCATACCATGGGTATTCTTTTGAGACTGGGTTACTTAGTCACTTAGTATGATGTTCTCCAGCTCCATCCATTTCTCTAAGAATTTCATGAATTCATTGTTTCTAATGGCTGAATTTTAAGGTGGGTGTGTTAAGATTCAGTCTTTGATCTAGTATGAGACTCTGGCTCTGAGGAAAAGCACTTTTATGTGATAAATGGGGAGCAGGCTTCAATTTTCATAGCTACTTACAACCTTATTTTCTTATCATTTTATAATTCTTCATTTAGAAGTGTATATGAAAAATTAAGCCTAGTTTCCCACTCTCACAAGTCAATAAAAAGTGAAAATATATCCTGTTTTGTTGGTTTGTCATGAGGATTAAAGAAGATTGAATAGAATGAAGAAATTTAAAGTGGAAAATTAATACATGACATTTTCATGATAAAATAATACTTTCAAGATAGGATCAAATGGGACTGGGGAAATGGCTCAGCAGTTAAGAAGAATGACTGCTCTTCCTAACAATCTGAGTTCAATTCCCAGCAACTACATAGTGGCTCACAATGATCTCTAATGATATCCGATGCCCTCTTCTTGTGTCTCTGAAAACAGCTATAGTAGCACACTGTACTACTATAAAATAAATAAAGAAAGAAAGAAAGAGAGAGAGAGAAAGAAAGTAAAATAAATCAATGAAAAAGGATCAAATAAATTATATATTTTTATTAATAAATCCTTTAAACATATAATGATAGGATAATTTTTTGAAACTCAAAAGATCTCACTTATAATTAGAAATAATACTAAAATGAAAATATTAGGCTTTCCTGTTTCTATAAAATATTCATTAGTTTTCAGAGACATTTTGTAATTATATCATCTTAAAATTGCAAAAAAGCCTGGCTCACATTCTTTTTATACAATTACAGTTGATGAGGTCCATGTATAAAAAACTTCTAGAATTCAGACAAATGTAACCATCTGATACAGTTCTCAATTTGACCTTTAACTGCCACTTTTTATGATAGATTAATGAATTACACGTGAAATTAATTAGCTAAGCAAATGATAAGGATAAATATTTTCCTGATTTTTCTTACTTGGTAAATATTAATTGTGCATTGCCATAAAGGTTTGATGTTTTAATGAACACATACAGCATCAATGGATAAAGTTATAATAATTAGCATTTTATATCCTTATCCTTATTTCAGAGTCTTCATAATGCCTGAATTCAAAAGCCTTCATGAAATATTTAATTATTATCATGAGTGATTAATATCTTAATGTGCTATGGAACACAAGAACTTAAAAGAAGTTGTTGTAGTATTACTTAACCTTGTTTCATCACTCACACTACTGCTAAGGACAAGCTTTGTCTTAGGAAGGGTTCCTGAGGTAAGGGATGTTTAGAAACTGTGAAAAGAACTACTTGAAGTCAAATAATGGATCCAAGCTGGCAGCCTAGGTTCTGCTGAGATGGTATCTCTTTCTGTGTGTTCTGCTCTTCTCTAGACATCTTTTTTCTTGTCATTCTAAATTAAAAAAAAAAACTCAAAGAAATAAAACCACATGATTATTTCATTAGATGCTGAAAAAGCATTTGACAAAATTCAGCATTACTTCCTGTTAAGTATTGGAAAGAAGGAATTCAAGGCCCATACCTGAACATAGTAAAAGCAACATACTGCAAAACAGTAGCCAAATGTCAAACTAAATGGAGAGAAACTTGAAGCAATTCCACTAAAATCAGGGACTAGACAAGCCTGCCCACTCTCTCCCTGTCTATTTAATATAGTACTCCAAGTTCTAAGTAGACCAAGTAGACAACAAAAGGGGGTCAAAGGGATACAAATTGTAAAGGAAGAAGTCAAAATATAACTATTTGAAGATATGATAGTATATTTAAGTGACCCCAAACATTCTACCAGAGAACTTCTAAAGCTGATAAACAACTTCAGCAAAGTGGCTGGATATAAAATTAATTCAAACAAATCAGTAGCCTTTCCTCTACTCAAAAGATAAACAGGCTGAGAAAGAAATCAGGGAAACCACAGCCTTCTGAAGAGTCACAAATAATATTATATACCTTGGTGTGACCCTAACCAAACAAGTGAAAGAACTGTATGACATGAACGTCAAATCTCTGAAGAAAGAAATTGAAGATCTCAGAAAAGGGAAAGATGTCTAATGCTCATGGATTGCAAGAATTAATATAGTAAAAATGATGACCTTGCCTGAAGCAATCTACAGATTCAATGCAATCCCCATCAAAATTCTAAATCAACTCTTCATTGAGTTAGAAATAGCAATTTGCTAATTCCTTTGGAATAACAAAATACTGAGGATAGCAGAAACTATTCTCAACAATAAAAGAACTTCTGGGGTAATCACCATCCCTGACCTCAAGCTCTATTACAGAGCAATAGTGATAAAAAGTTGTATTGTATTGTTACAGAGACAGGCAGGAAGATCAGTGGAATAGAATTGAAGACCCACAAATGAACCCATACACCTATGGTCACTTGATATTTGACAAAGGAGCTAAAACCATCCAGTGGAAAAAAAGACAAAATTTTAAGAAAGTTGTTGGTTCAACTGTTGGTCAGCATGTAGAAAAATGCAAATCAACCCATCTTATCTCCTTATACAAAGTGGATCAAGGACCTCCACAAAAAACTACATACACTAAACCTAATAGAAGAGAAAGTAGGGAAAAATCTTGAACACATGGGCACAGGGGGAAAGTTCCTGAACAGAACACCGATGGCTTATGCTCTAAAATCAAGAATCTACAAATGGGACATCATATAATTGCAAAGCTTCTGTAAGGCAAAGGACACTGTCAATAGGACAAAATGGCAACCTGCAAACTGGGAAAAGATCTTTAGGTAGATACCACAGTGTAGGAAAATAAATGATAGGGAGGGGTGAGTGGGTGGGTGGAGTATCACCCTCTTACAAGAAGGGGGAGACTGGATAGGATAGGGGCTTTTAGAGAGGGGAGGAAACATTTGAAATGTAAACAAAGAAAATATCCAATATAAAAACAATAAAAAAAAACCTCACTGTGGTTGAGACAGGTCTCTCTGCTAGTAAAAACTGTGTAAAAGCTAGTTGGGTACTTCATGCATTTTCTGAACAAAGTCAGAAAAACCTCTATAAATAATGTTTTAGAGCTTCCAAGCAAGTCAGAAATCCTGCTAGAAAAAAAAAAAAAAACAGTTCCTGAATACGAGCAATTTTCACTCTCAACATATCTTCAAAAGGCCCAGCTCTCTCTACAGGATATTCTAAAGAACTGGTATCTTGTTCTGTTAGCCCATCTAAAGCTCAGGAGGAGCTGACAGTTCTATATTTTCATCTGGAGATGGCCTTGTTGATGTATGTGTGTCACTGTGGGCATGGGCTTAAGACACTCACCCTAGATGCCTGGAAGTCAGTCTTCTACTAGCAACCTCCAGATGAAGATATAGAACTGTCAGCTCCTCCTGCATTGTGCAGCCTAGATGCTGCCATATTCCTGCCTTGATGATACTTGACTGAACCTCTAAACCTGTAAGTCAGCCCCCAATTAAATGTTGTCATTTGTAAGTCTCGCCTTGGTCATGGTGTCTGTTCATAGCAGTACAACCCTAGAGAAGACAATTGTAAAATGTGATTATATAGGTAATAGGACACATGGCAGACAAGGCTACTATTATTTTGTTGAATAGTCATAATATTGAGTGAAGTCTTAATAACTTACTGCTAAACCAATAAACAATACATAATATCTATACAGTCCTCATTTATTGCACAAACTTCTTGCAGCAAAATTAACACAGTGAGAAGACATAAGATACTAAGAAGTGTAAAGACATATATATAGTCAAGACATGACCCTGGTTCAATACTACTACAATGTTAATATTATGGGAGAAAGCAGACACTCTCCAACTGGACTTTAGCATTAGCCTAAAATGTGACTATATGAGTTATAATGATCTACGTAGGCCATAAGACAGTGTATACATACCCACCCACACAAACACACACACACACACACACACACACACACACACACACACTGAAAAGCTCAGAGATGATAAAAGAAGAGACATTATGCTCGAGACCAGCTCATCTGCATGTTTCAGATTTTGAGACAGGGAAAGGGAGTCCACAGAAGTGAAGACACTGACTACCTGCTGACTTTCAAACAAATGGCCCTGAGTTGCTAGAGATGTATTTATTTATACAGTTACAATCCTGCTTGTTCTAGCAATGATATCATATATTATTTCATTAAAAAAATGATAACATCAGCATTAAATTACCAATGCTCCCAATTTCCCTTCCTCTGTCCCCTTTACTGTTGATCCAATAATCCCCTAACCTTATTTTGCATTACAAGGCACAATTTCAGCAAGCCAAACATAAATGTCTAGCCAGGCGTGCCCTGTAGACATGAACACATACCCAGCTGGTAGAAAATGCAGTCACATAGTTATGTAAGCTAAGAGACAGAATTATCAGTGTGTGCTGGTTTATCCTGGGTGCAAATTCCACAGCCAGTCCAGTAACACTCAGAGGAAGCTCCACTCCCAGGTGCTATAACATGCCCAGGATCATAGAATCAGGGGTGCTCTAACAGGCCCAGAACCATAGGATCAGAGGTAAGGAAGACATATCCTCTGTCCCAACACCACTGGGCTTAACTGGGACCAGCTGGAACCAAGAACACAGGAACCCTGCCTGAACAGTGGCACTGGTACTTTCCAGTCTGGGCTAGAACTCCTAAGTTAATCACATAATGCCCAGAAGAAGCTACATTCCTAGATGCTCTAACACACACATGATCACAGGATCAGAGGATCACAGGATCAGAGGATCACAGGATCACAGGAGCTTGATAACACCAGGATCTCAGGGCCTCAGAGGCAGTTTGCCTCCCAATATCTTTGGCACCCAGAATCTCAGGATAACAGGGTCCTGATAATAACAGGACAACAGAGGCAGTTGCACTCTGAGGAGTTCTGACATAACCAGGGTCACAGGAAGAACAGGTTCCAGTCAGATAGAGGGCAGGTAGCACTGAGATAATCAGATGGCAGGATGCAAGCACTAAGAACATAAGCAACAGAAACCAAGGTAACTTGGCATCATCAGAACCTAATTCTCACACCATAGCAAGTCCTGGGCATACCATCACACAAGAAAAGCAAGATTCAGATCTAAAATCACTTCTCATGAGTGTCACACGTGACTGATATGGATACAAAATCATCCTTAGAGATGGGTTCACAAATATGACCTTATCTCCAGGGAAACCAACACTTTATTTTCAAATCATTTACATAATTATTATGATAGATAAAACTTTCCCAACAATAAAACTTCATATGACTACATGTGTGTCATCAGTAGTGGGATTCAATATATGGTAAAGAAAGCATTGATTAAAAAGAATTGAAATAGTTTAAATATGTATGTTAAAGATTTATAAAATATCACACAACAGTTGTTAAATAATAATTAACCATATGTGCAACAAAGTTACCTCAGCAGTTAAGAGTATTGACCATAAAGGATTATTAACCTGTTCTTTGGAATATGCCATTAGGCTTAGATGACTGCCCCATATAATACATTCTTTTAGGATTCTTATATTTTAATGATTTATATTATTAATAATGATGTTACCTATTCTGCTTGTGACTCACAAAGCATGTAGTTTTAGAGCTGTGCTCAGATGATTTTTGTATTTTGTTGTGCCAAGTGATTGTTGTTGGATTACATTAATGGATTTCCATATATAGAACCATCCCTGCATCACTGGAATGAAGCCTACTCTATAGTGGTTAATTATTGTTTTGATGCATTCATGGATTCAGTAGCCAGAAATTTGTTGATTAATTTTGCATCAATCTTCATAAGCTAAATTGGTCTGAAGTTCTTTTCCTCCTTTGGTCTTTGTACTGTTTAGGTATAAGCATTATTGTGGCTGTAGAGAATGAATTGTGTAGTGTTCCTTGAGTTATTGTTTTGTGTAATAGTTTGAAGAGTATCTGTCTTAGTTCCTCTTTGAAGTTATTATAGAATTTCCCACTAAACCCATCTGGTCCTAGAATTTTTTCTGTTGGGAGACTATTATAAACTGTTTCTTTTTTCTTTGGGACTTATGGAATTATTTAGACAGTTTATCTGATCCTGGTTGAATGTTGGCACCTAGTATGTATCTAGAAAATGGTCCATTTCATCTAGATTTTAAAATTTTGTTGAGTATAGACTCGTAGAGTAGTATCAGATGATTTATATTTTTAATTTCTACACTTTCTGTTGTTATGTCTCCCCTTTCATTTCTGATTTTATTAATTTGGATACTGTGCCTGTGC
This sequence comes from Apodemus agrarius, assembly GCA_964023405.1. Lineage (NCBI taxonomy): Eukaryota > Metazoa > Chordata > Mammalia > Rodentia > Muridae > Apodemus > Apodemus agrarius. The sequence continues at coordinate 94,431,118 of OZ030008.1, read as the reverse complement.
CCTCTGGTTTGTCTGGCTAAGGGTTTAACTATCTTGTTGACTTTTTCATAGAACCAACTCCTGGTTTTGTTGATTCTTTGTATAGTTCTTTTGTTCTTACTTGGTTGATTTTGGCCATGAGTTTGATTATTTCCTGCTATCTACTCCTCCTGGGTGTATTTGCTTCTTTTAATTCTAGAGCTTTCAGGACTGTTGTCAAGCTGGTAGTGTAAACTCTCTCCATTTTCTTTTTGGAGGTACTTAGAGCTATGAGTTTTCTTCTTAGCACTGCTTTCACTGTGTCTCATAAGTTTTGGTATGATGTGTCCTCATTTTCATTAAATTCTAAAAAAGTCTTTAATTTCTTTATTTCTTCCTTGACCAAGCTATCATTGAGTAGAATATTGTTCAATGTCCATGTATATATGTGTTTTCCACTTTTTTTTGAACTTAAGACAAGCCTTACACCATGAAGATCTAGTAGGGTAACTGGAATTATTTCAATATTTCTGTGTCTGTTAAGGCATGTTTTGAGACCAATTATAAAATAGTATGGTCAGTTTTGGAGAAGGTACCATGAGGTTCTAAGAAGAAGATATATTCTTTTGCTTGAAGATGGAATATTCTAGAAATCTGTTAGATTCATTTGGGCCATACCTTCAGTTATTTTCATGGTGTGTCTGTTTAGTTTCTGTTTCCATGATTTGTCCATTGTTGAGAATGGGGTATTAAAGTCTCCCACTATTATTTTGTGGGGTGCAATGTGTGCTTTGAACTTTAGTAAACTTTTCTTTTATGAATGTGTGTGCCCTTGCATTTGGAGCATAGATATTCATAACTGAGAGTTCATTATGGTAGATATTTTTACTCGGAACAGTAAGAAGTGTCCCTCATCTTTTTTGACAACTTTTTGTGAAAAGTCGATTTAATTCTATATGAGAAAGGCCACTTCAGTTTGCTTCTTGGGACCATTTGCTTGGAAAATTGTTTTCCAACCTTTAACTCTGAGATAGCGACTGTCTCTGTCACTGAAGCAAGCTTCTTGTATACCGAAAATTTTGGGTCCTCTTTACTTATCCAGTCTCTGAGTTTATGTCTGTTTTCTTATTTTATTTAATCTTATATAATCTATTACCAAACTAGTAAGATTGTAGTAAAATAATCATATTTTATACCAGAAGTTTAGTATTCATACTAATGTCTTGTCTACTGTAAAATGCATACTTTGAAGCAAAATTACAAACATTATTGAGGAGTGCTTTACATTCTAAAGTGATGAAATAAAAATCAAACACATGTATAATACGAACCATTGGAAATTGGTACTGTTAAGTATGTTTAAGTTGATGATACCAGAAAATTAGAGATCTTAATAATAGTATTCATTTTGGATCTTCCAGAAACTTCCTTATGAAAGGCTATGATTTTGACACGAATGTGGCATGATGGAAATAGACATTTGTCTCAATGGCAGCTAAGTATGAAATACCATACACAATTAATTTGGATTTAAAGAGCATTGATAAGTCTTATGAAGATTCTTCATGAAAGCATGTAGACCATTATTTGTACTTGTTATTTTATTCAAATATCTTGTGATCAGCCAATACTGGCATGAAGATTGCATCGTTTTGGCATACCATCACAAGTGCTAGAATTACAAATAGGCACCACTTCATCTAGCTTCTGTATCATTATGCCTTAAGTCATATGATTAAATACTTCTATAATTGTTCATACTAATAAGTGTGAAGATATGTCTACACATATAGTCTTACCCACAATTATAGATATATAAATACATAGTGATAATATTTGTATTACTTAAGTCAACCCAAAGTTTTTTTGTTTGCTAAGAGACTTCACAAAGAGTACTGTTGGAATATATCCAACAAAGTAAATGACTCTTCAGTTAATGTCCACAGGGTAACTGTGTACAAGTATTTAAAGCGTACTCAGTTTCAAAACTATCTTCAGAGATGAGTTATTTAACCATATTTCCAGAAATTTATATCATCTTTAAAATGTCACAGTACTTCTTATATATAAGATAAGATCTATGGTGCCCCAGTGACATGCCAACATGACCAACAATCCCCTAAGGTAAGTCGTTAAAGGATTATTTTAGTGCAGTACTACTTTTTGACTTTCAAGTTCTGACTTTGTTGCTGTTAAATTTTGCAGATTGTCTGTTCCTGTGAGTTGCTATGCATAAGGTAAGAGATTCTTTGTTCTCTATGTCACAGAGATACTGTAGCCTTGTTTACATATCACAGACATGGCATTTGTTCTCAGATGACAAGCAAAAGTGACCTTGATTTTTCACATAGATTTAACCAATAGTGGTTAAAAAACAGACTTTTTATATTAAGCACTCTTAAGCAGAATTACAACATATGAATAGAATTAATTACATATTTCATGTTTGTCTTCTAAATAAGAAAAATAGCTCTTTTAAATAAGTTTATATATATTTAATACATATATTTATGAATTTGATAAATTTAGTTTTGATTGTACTACTACTAGAACACATATAAGTTGATTAAAATAATTATATTCTATCCAAATAAACATTTATGTATGTGTGTGTCTTTGTGTGTGTCAGTTTATGAAATACTCCATAATAAGCATTTTATAATTTCACCAAAAGTTCATTAATGGAATGATATATCATTGTCTCTTTAGGTCTGAAAAATTAGTAAGGTTTGATTTTTCTCAGATATTGTCTCTTTTTTTCCTCAAAGTTCACATCTCTGTTTTTGATAAAAAAAATCTTGAGATAATAAAAGGTATAAAGAGTTATAAAATTTTGATTCCTATTTAAGCAGTATAGACTAGATTGGGGAAGATAATTTAGTCATTCATATAGAGGTGTTCTTCAAGATAAAATTTTATGTTCATTATATCTCATTTGGAAGTTTCACATATTTGGAAAATCATTACATGAATGTTCAAAATATCTAGCATGTGTCTTCTTGTGCAGTTATGTGTTTCAAATAAAATAAGAGCATTTAAACCTCAAGAATATTTTGAATGCTTTCAATATATTAAACATAAACAGATCGTGCATAATTCTAAGAAGGCATATTTCATTCAGAAAGTTAACTGTTAAAATTTTATTACTAAAAATAATGCTTACTTCCCAAAATTATTGGATCTTATTTTTTAATATGCATTATATTTAGTAAGCATTAAACTGATTTGATACTTTCTTAACAAATTAAGCCAAGAGAATGGTAAGTGATAACTTACTAGAAAGATAAGATCAACTTTTAAACTTAGCATGCATTTCAGATTTTTTTTTCTTTTTCAGATTCTTTCTGGCATATGAGTTCTTCTCATGAACTGACACAATGCAACAAAATAGCACTGTCACTGAGTTTATACTACTAGGATTGACACAGGATCCCCTGAAGCAGAAAATGGTGTTTATAATCTTCCTAATTTTCTATATGGGAACTGTAGTGGGAAATACTCTCATTATTGTGACAATCAAGTTCAGTCGAACACTTGGGAGTCCCATGTACTTCTTCCTGTTTTATCTGTCCTTTGCTGATTCCTGCTTTTCAACATCCACAGCCCCAAGACTCATTGTGGATGCCCTCTCTAAAAAGAACATCATTTCCTACAACGAATGCATGACACAAGTCTTTGCTCTCCATTTATTTGGCTGCATGGAGATCTTTGTTCTTATTCTCATGGCTGTTGACCGCTATGTGGCCATATGTAAACCTTTGAGATACCCAGTCATCATGAGCCGGCAGGTCTGTGTCATCTTGATTATTTTTGCCTGGATAGGGTCTTTTATACATTCTACTGCTCAAATTGTTCTGGCCTTGAGACTGCCCTTCTGTGGTCCCAATCTGATTGACCATTATTGCTGTGACTTACAGCCCTTGTTGAAACTTGCCTGCATGGACACATATATGATAAATCTGTTGTTAGTGTCCAACAGTGGTGCTATTTGCTCAAGCAGTTTTATAATTTTGATTATCTCATATTTTGTCATCTTGCATTCTCTGCGTAACCACAGTGCAGAAGGAAGAAAAAAGGCACTCTCTACCTGCACATCTCATATAATAGTAGTTATCTTATTCTTTGGGCCCTGCATATTCATATATGCACGGCCCCCAACTACTTTTCCTATGGACAAGATGGTAGCAGTATTTTATACCATTGGAACACCCTTTCTCAACCCAATCATCTATACATTAAGGAATGCAGAAGTTAAAAATGCCATGAAAAAGTTATGGCATGTTAAAATTATGACTGAATAAGCCCATATAAGAAATATTGTTGTACCTGAATATTGTTGCTATATATGTTATAACATGCAGTTTCTGAGTTGTTAATATTTCTGACTGAGTAAAGAAAAAGAAAAAATGAAAAATTATATTCCTCTCTCATCTATTGAATATAAATTAAGAATTGTTGATTGAAATAATTATGTAGAGAATAAGTAAATAAATTGAAAAAATTAAATACAATTTGACACTCACTGTACTGTCACTATATAAGAAAGGAACAGTTTGAACAGATTAATATTTGGTAGCCAAAAAAAAAACCCAAAAACTCAGAGGTATTGATTATTAATTACTAAAAAAAGAGAGAATCTATTCAAACTCAATTTGTCATTTTCACCCATGGTCTGTTTAGCTATATTGGAAAAGTATTCTACATATATCCAATATATAATATCTAATATATAATATATCATATACCTAATATAACTCATTAATAATCTATTCAAATAAAAATATAATTAAATATACTAAAAATACTCATAATCAATACTGATACATTTTCCTAGGCATAGTTTTTTATGTCATTACTAATAATAGTGTAGGTAATTCATAAAACTTCTGCATCAAAATTCTTTCTGCTAAATTCTTCCTTTGTAACTGGTTGTCCTCAATATTTAACAGTTGCCACACATTTGTACAAGAGTTTAACTATAAGATTCTGTGTTATTAGTGGTGGATATGGTGATAGTGGTGGTTCTGGTTGGTTGTTTTGTTTTATCTATTTGTTTTCTGGTAATATTCTGGTATATTTTCTCAAATCTTATGGTGGATCATTTTTCTTTCCCCTAAATGTTTAAATTTGACAAGGTTTACTGTAAATTATGCCACAACCATATACAAACATACACCTTGGATAAGAAGAGTGATACTTATCAAAACGCTTAAAACTCCTGTACAACAGGTATCTATTTTTTTCTTTCTTTAATGTCCATTTCAGTGAAATCTTCAGGTTTCTTCCCATCACTTACCAGGGATAATGACTGACCAGGGTGTCAAAAGTGTACTCCCCATTGATTCTCTTGTTCCTGCTTGAAAAATTCCTTCAAACAAGATGCTATTCTTAGGATATTATAAACTTAATGAAAAGGAAGTGAAGTCATCACAGGCTGTATAAAGTACCATTCTTTTCTCCTTGAAAAGTTGAAGAGAACATACTACTTGAGAAGTGATCCTTATTCCTTCTTTCTTCTGCTTCAATAAAAAATTTATGCTAGAATTACTAAACAATGTATACAAAACCAAAACATACAGAAAAATTACTTTGTGTGCTACAGTTTTGTTAGCAATGAACTTTTAAAAAATAATTACTTGTGGTATTAAATTACATGTCCACATGAAAAGAATCAGATTTTTTAAAATCTGGTTCTACTTTCTCATTGATAGAAAAGTGTTTCTGATTCCAACCAAGTCTTCCATAAAAGATGTCATAGTAAATTAAATAAAGCAATGTAAGATATTTTTACATTCATTTCTTCATGTTACAGACACTTTAAAGCATTCAGGGTTTGAATTGGTTTCTAAAACTTAATATACCTGTCAAAGGGAATGGAAGCAAATATTAAACAGTAGAAACATAATGGTAACTTTGTTTAATGTGTTGTAAAATAGCTCTATATATCCAGACATACACAAACACACACTCATGTACTCAAAAAGGTAATTGAAAATGTGATCTTTACAATGAAAGATCAGAAAATAAGACAGTAGAGAAATCAGTATTTGAAAATAGAGAAAGAATTTGTCTGTGGTGGTAGGGGTAGGGGAATCAGAAAGTCTGATGAACTTCCAAATTATTTGTTGTTAATTTAAAACTGGAAAAAGTAAAATAAGATGTTATATTTAAAATTCTTTGGCAATATATCCACCTGAAGGGTAATTTTTGAGGGATTGTGCAACTTCATTAATGACTAACAGGAAAATCCATGAATTATAATTATCTTTGTATTTTAGAATAATTATGTCCAATGACATAAAAAATATGAGATTCACACAGAATGAGTTAATTAGGTATGTTAATTTTTTTCAAAGAAAAAAATTTAAAACAGAAACTGAATTCAGACCACTGCCATGGCTTTTGAAGGATCTACGCTCAGCACTGTCCCAGAAAAAGTTCTGAAGTAATTTGTTTTTAAACCAGAAACTATTTCATTATACTTTTTCAAAGATTCTAAAAATGCAAGAAATTTGATAAGTTAATGTAACAATTGTTAAGTATTCTCATTTTAATTTTAAGGTGGGTGTGTAATAGATTCAGTCTTTGATCTAGGATGAGACTCTGACTCTGAGGAAAAGCTCTTTACTGTGATAAATAGGGAGCTGGCTATAATCTTCATACGTAGACGCAACATTATTTTCTTATCTGTTTGATCAGTAAATAGCAATCCTAATAGTGGTTTAACCACTCTAAATATTCTTTTAGAAGAGTATATGAAAAATAAGGCTAGTTTCCCACTCTCACAAGTCAATAAAAAGTGAAAATACTTCCTGTTTTGTTGGTTTGTCAAGAAGATTGAATAGAATGAAGAAATTTAAAATGGGAACTTAATATATGACATTTTCATCATAAAATAAGACTTTCAAGATAGGATCAAACAGGACTGGAGAGATAGCTCAGTAGTTAAGAGTACTGACTGCTCTTTCAGACACCCAGAGTTCAATTTCCAGCAATCACATGGTGGCTCGCAGCCATCAGTAAAGGGATTTGATGCGCAGTTCTGGTATGTCTGAAGACAGCTACAGTGTACTGAAAAAAAGTGAAATAAATAAATCAACAAAAATATGATCAAATATCAAATACATTTTATAGTTTTATTAATAATTCCTTTTAGTATATATTTATAGGATAATTTTTTGAAACTCATATGATCTCACATATAATTAGAAAGAATACTAAAATGAAAATAATAGGCTTCCCTGTTTCTCTAAAATATATATTGTTTTTCAGAGACATTTTATAATTACATCATCTTAAAACTGCAAAAAAAAAAAAAAAGGCTGGCTTATATTGTTTTCACACAATTACAGCTGGTAAGGTCCAGGTATAAAGATCTTCTGATGTTCAGACACATGTAACCATCTGATGCAGTTTTCAATTTGACCTCCAACTACAACTTTTTGTGACAGTTTAATGAATTACAGCAGAAATTAATTAGCTAAGTAAATAATGAGGATAAATGTTTCCCTGATTTTTTCTTACATTGTAAATATTAATTGTGCATTATCATAGAGTTAAATGAGATATTTTAATGCACATACAGCCTGAATGAATGGCATCATGATAACTAGCATTTTATATCCTTATTCTTATTTGAGTCTTCAAAGTTCATTAATTCAAAAGCCTTCATGAAAGATATAATTTATTTCATTAATGACTGTCATCTTTTTTTTAAAACTTTAAAAGTAATATTTTTTATTCACTTGCTGAGAATTTCTATATTCTTTGTTTACATTCCAAAGGCTTTCCCCTTTCCCAGTTCCCCCCACCATATGTCCCAGAATTCCTCTCCCCCCCAACTATTCCCCAATCACCCCCCCACCACGATTTTTCTGTTCTGGGTCTACAAAACTGGATCCAAACTTTTCAGGCCCAGGGTCCTCTCCTTTTTTCTTCTTGGGAATCATTTGACTTGCTAATTGTGCCTTGAGTATTTAGGGCTTCTGGGCTCATTAATATCCACTTATCAGTGATTGCATTTAATGTGTATTCTTTTGTGATTGGGTTAACTCACTTAGGATGATATTTTCCAGATCTAACCATTTACCTACAAATTGCATGAATTCATTATTTTTAATTGCTGAGTAGTATTCCATTGTATAAATATACCACATTTAATGACTGTCATCTTAATGTGCTATGTAACACAAGAACTTAAAAGAAGTTGTTGTACTATTACTTAACCTTGCTTTCATTACCCAAATCCACTACTGCTAAGGACAAGCTTTGTCTTGAAGAGGGGTTCCTGAGAGAAGGGATATTTGGGAGCTGTAAAAATAAACTACTTGAAGTCAAATAGTGGGACCAATCTGGCAGCCTCGGTTCTGCTGAGATGGTATCTCTTTCTGTGTGTACCACTCTGCTCTAGACATCTTTTTTTCCTGTTATTTTAAATAAAAAACTCAAAGAAAAAATCCACATAATCATTTCATTAGATGTAGATAAAGCATTTAACAAAATTCACCATCCATTTAGGTTAAGTCTTGCAATGTTCAAGAATTCAAGGCTCATAACTAAACATAGCAAAAGCAATATACAGCAAACCAGTAGCCAACATCAAACTAAATAGAGAAACTTAAAGCAATCCCAGTAAAACCAGGGACTAGACAAGGCTATTCCACTCTCTCCCTATCTACTCAATATAGTACTTGATGTTCTAACTAGAGCAATTAGACAACAAAAGGAGGTCAAAGGATAAAGGTTAGAGATGAAGAAGTCAAAATATTACTATTTGCAGATGATATAATAGTATATTTAAGTGACCCCAAATATTCCAGAGAACTCCTAAAGCTGATCAACAACTTCAGCAAAGTGGCTGGATATAAAATTAATTCAAACAAATCAGTCGACTTTCTCTACTCAAAAGATAAACAAGCTGAGAAAGAATTTAGGGAAGCAACACCCTTCATATATTACATCCCTTGGTGTGACTCTAACCAAGCAAGTGAAAGATCTGTATGACAAGAATGACAAATCTGTGAAGAAAGAAATTGAAGAAGATTTCAGAAGAGAGAAAGAACTCTAATGATCATAGATTGGCAGAATTAATGAAGAAAAAATGACTATCTTTCCGAAAGCAGTCTACAGATTCAATGCAATCCCCATTAAATTTTCAAATCAATTATTCTTTGAGTTAGAAAAAGCAATTTGCTAATTTCTTTGGAATAATAAAATACCAAGGATAGCAAAAACTATTCTAAACAATAAAAGAACTTCTGGGGTAATCACCATCCCTGACCTCAAGCTGTATTACAGAGCAATAGTAAAAAACTGTATGGTATTGGTACAAAGACAGCCAGGAAGATGAATGGAATAGAATTGAAAACCCAGAAAAGAACCCACACACCTATGGTCACTTAATATTTGACAAAGGATCTAAAACCATCCAGTGTGTATGTGGCAGGGGAGGAAAGATAGCATTTTTAACAAAGGTTTTGATTCCACAGATGGTCACCATGTAGAAAAATGCAAATCGACCAATACTTATCTTTTGTACAAATCTCAAGTCCAAGTGGATTAAGGACCTCCTCATAAAATCACATACACTGAGTCTGATAGAAGAGAACATGGAGAAAATTCTTGAAATTATGGGCACAGGGGAATAGTTCCTAAACAGAACACCAATGGCTTATGCTCTAAGATAAAGAATCTAAAAATGGCACCTCATATAATTGCAAAGCTTCCATAAGGCAAAGGACACTGTCAATAGGACAAAATGGCAACCAACAGACTAGGAAAAGATCTTTACCAATGCTACATCAGATAGTGGACTTATATACAATATATACAAAGAAGGTAAGAAGCTAGACCCTATAGAACCAAGTAACCCTAATAAAAATTTGGGAACAGAACTAAACATAGAATTTTCAACTGAGGAAACTCATATGGCTAAGAAACACCTAAGAAACATCCTTAGTCATCAGTAAAATGCAAATCAAAACAACCCTGAGATTCTACCTCACATCAATCAGAATGGCTAAATTGGGAAAAGATCTTTACCAACCCTACATCTGACAGAGGGCTAATATCCAATGTATACAAAGAACTCAATAAGTTAGACCCCAGAAAACCAAATAACCCTATCAAAAAATGGGGTACAGAGCTAAACAAAGACTTTTCACCTGAAGAACTTTGGATGGCTGAGAAGCATCTTAAGAAATGTTCAGCATCATTAGTCACTAGGGAAATGCAAACCAAAACAACCCTGAGATTTCTCCTCATACCAGTAAGAATGGCTAAGATTAAAAACTCAGGAAACAGCAGGTGTTGGAGAGGATGTGGAGAAAGAGGAACACTCCTCTACTGCTGGTGGGATTGCAAGCTGGTACGATCACTCTGGAAGTCAGTCTGGCGGTTCCTCAGAAAACTGGACATGATACTTCCTGAGGACCCAGCCATACCACTCCTGGGCATATACCCAGAAGATTCCCCAGCATGCAATAAGGATACATGCTCTACTATGTTCATAGCAGCCTTATTTATAATAGCCAGAAGCTGGAAAGAACCCAGATGTCCCTCAACAGAGGAATGGATACAAAAAAAAATGTGGTATATATACACAATGGAGTACTATTCAACCATTAGAAACAATGAATTCATGAAATTCTTAGAGAAATGGATGGAGCTGGAGAACATCATACTCAGTGAGGTAACCCAGTCTCAAAAGAATACCCACGGTATGCACTCACTGATAAGTGGATATTAGCCTAGAATCTTGGAACACCAAAGACACAATCTACATACCAATTGTTGTCTGAGAAGGAAGGAGTAGACCTGGTTCTGGAAAGGCTCAATTCATCAGTGTAGGGGAATACCAGAACAGGGAAGTGGGAAGGGGTAGATGGGGGAAGAGGGGGAGGGAAAAGGGCATGTGGGACCTTTGGGGGTGGGGAACCAGGAAAAGGGAAATAAAATGTAAATAAAGAATATATCCAATAAAAAAAAGCAAAGAAACATTACATCACATTCCTAAAGCTAGCCCTCAAAGTCTATTGCCTTTCATGGCCAATCTGTCCTCTTGAAGCTGACTACCAAGTTCCAGTTATCAAAATATTGAGGTCCATCAATCAAAAGCCCTTTTCCACCTAATTAATATGAAACACCCAATTTTAATTTAAGAACTCATTTTAGCATGGGTGTTTCCCATTTTATATTATAAACCACCATTTTTCTATGTGCCATGTCTGTCTCATCTCTGTTTCGAGGCTATCATCACCCCAAACACACACACCTCCAGGGCAAATACCACTTATCCCCTTCCCTTGTCCTTTTTCTCCCTCTCCTTTGTTCCCTCCTTCTTCTCCCTTCTCCTCCATCTCCTTCCTGTCTTTGTTCCTTAGTCTTCCCTTCTGTTCTTCTGGAACATTTAAATGTCCTTGTGCTAAGAACTTGGTATGAGAATTTCATCTTGGGGTCCTAAGCAGATACTTTCCTTTTTTTCTTTTTCTCCTTTAATTTTTTTTTATCTTACACTCCTTTCATTATCTGCATCCCAGTCATCCCTCTGACTTTTTAATCATCCAATACCTCCTCTCCTGTCTCTAAGAGAATATCCCCACCCCAATACCTTCACCCCACCAGACCTTCCCACTCTCTGGGGCCTCAAATCTCTCAAAGGTTAATTTGATCTTTCTCACTGAGGCCTGACCAGGCAGTTCTCTACTGTATATGTGTCTGGGTCCTCATTACATCTAATATACGCTGCCTGGCTGGGGGATCAGTGTCTGAGAGATCCTAGAGGTCCACGTTAGTTGAGACTGATAGCCTTTCTATGAGAGTCAAACTTCTCCTCAGTTTCTTTCAGCTTTTCCCTAATTCAACTACACAGGTTCCTGGCTTCTGCCCATTGGTTGGATGTAAATAGCCACATCTAACTCTTTCAGCTGCTTGTTTGGCTACTTTTTCTTTCAAACATTCCAACTAAATTCTCAAAGTTCAAGAATAATTGGAAATTGCTTAGTGAATAAAAAAGACTTGTCACCTTAAGGGCGCTATCAGAAGATTCCTAGGAAATTTGTGAGTAGCAATCTGAAGGACATGAGTGCATACATACATTCAAATAATAATAATTTCATTACAGAATATCAGATGTGGAATAATATTTAATATATTTTATTTTAATTTTAAGTATCTCTCTGGGTGTATGAGTGTATATGTGTGTGTTCCAGATGTGAGGTCAATGACTTCAGAGACCAGAAGAGTGTGCCAGATCCACAGATGGCTGAGGTGATTATGATCTAACTGATGTGGTGACTAAAATCAGATGCACATCTCAGGTATGTTTTCAATTCCTGATAAAAAAGACTTTTAAAGCCAAATGTTACCACATGGTGGTGGCACAAGCCTTGAATTGTTACACTTGGGTGGCAGAGGCAATGGGATCTCTACGAGTTCAATTCTTATTATTTGAATGCACCAAGACTGAGCCACGGGCCTGCCAAATCTCTACCCGCGCATGCGCAGTAGGGTGTGGAGTGTAGTAAACAACAGCACAGCGCTGACTCATCATAGGAAATGGGCGCCATCTTGCAATGGCGAGAGTGGATTCCTACATCTCCCCCTTATTTGTTTTATAAAAAACCAGGCCTAGGGCTGCCGATTAATCATCAGGTTCTTGTTGGAGCATCAGGGTTCGAGGCAATCCATAAGTGAACTCATGACCAACACCCTCTCATGTGCAATGAGATAGTCTCTATGAGATGCAAGGGCTGTGGCAAACAGCACATCACCCAGCCCAGTGCAATGTCCTTTCAAGGGCTCAGGGTACAAGGGCTGACTTCTGCATGAGTAAAACTAATTCTTAAGCATGGACAGACATGCTTCAGGTGAAGCACCATTTTCCAATGCAGCAAGTACCTGTGTAATCACCACCTTGTCGTGTTTTTGTTGGGCATGTAGCTTGCACAGCAACCATAGCAGAAACACTCCTCCACAGCATATTAGGGTACCAAAAAGACAAACTCTCGCCCACTCTTTCAGGTGATTCATAGCATTGGCAATCTAGGTTCCCAATCCAGCAGCAAAGGACACATGTACTTGGGTGGAATTCGCATGGACAATGGCAATCCTCAATTCTTGTAGCAGATGCTCAAATTCTCTGGATCAGTATTCTGCAAGATGACTTAGACAAGCTCTTTGATAAATTAGCAGCATGGGTAAAATTCTGATAGGGCACCGAGGTAATACATAGCCTCGTGTATCGTCATTCACACCTTAACTGAGCAACCTGCCAAAGGGTATCAACTTGTTCCTGCACCAAATCAATTCTTTGATTAAGGATCATTATGCCACCTTTCAGGTGGGCATTAACCTTGGCCTGAAACTTCCTAGGTGGGAATTGCAAGACAAAAGCAGTGTCTCACAAGTCTCTACTGAGGCAGCTCTGAGCCTTTCATTTACGCCACTGTAAATTATTTTCTAATCTGAGCCTATTGGCCAATGCCAGGCCCAACACTCACCTGTCCTGCAGGGCAGTAGCCTGCAATTGGACCTCATTGTATAAGGGTTGATTAACAAAAGGAACCTGAAATTTGAAGGTTCCCAGAAAAATTCTACTAGCTGTTTTTAGTAGTCATATCAACAATTTTTTGAAACAGTTCAAAAGGAACCTGTTTGATATAAAATAAATTCCCACTGAGATCTCCTTTTCAATCTTGGGTGGTTAATTTTTGCTTCTACCACTGTATCCAATAAAGCTTGTGAAAAAGTGGCAACAGGCCTATACTGGTCACAGCTGTTTTTAACTTATTCTTGAAATCATCTTAATTGCAAAATATGAGTGAGTTAAGTATCGTAAAGCCTTAGATCAGACTCCAAACTTCAGTCAATGGTACACTGGCAGTTGTTAACCATAATTCTTTCTCTTGCAATATTAGAGCATAACTACAACTTTGGAAAGCAAAACCCAATTTTAAACAATTTATTCTCTTTAAAAATCAATGGCAAATGTATTACTTTCACATTACAAAGTTCAATTTAGAAGTATCTTTAAAGGTCTGTTTTTCCTGGGTTGGGTCATGCCACGTGCTATTGTTTAAGATAACTCCAACCCTGAGTTACTAGTTTTAAACTTTCTTTTTGTTACCAATGTAATAATTTTTAATAATGCCCAATAACTTTTAAGCCAATACTCTATAGTCAAAACATGCAAAACATATTTATACCTTTAAGACCAATCAAGACCAAAAATGAAACTATATGAATCTTATACATTTGAACCAAACAATTGTTTTCTATCTGTAATTCAAGAGAAAAAGCACTTTGTACCCAAAAGGAGAAATAACCATCAGCCTACTTGTCCTAGAACTTAAGCAGCTGCTGGCCCTTTTTAAAAGCAGCTTTTCTTCAGCTGTGCTTGACTCCTAGCTAATTGCAGAGCAGCTTAAATCAGCCTCTGCTGTGTAAACTGACACTGGATCAAGAGATGGACTTCCAGCAAATAAAGTTTTACCATTTTTTTTCTACATAAAACATAGAGCAACAGTCACTCGAACCAAAAAACAAGGACAGACACATGTGGACAAATTGGTGCACCAATGACAATACATAGAAAGAACACTTGTACCCAGTACTAAAAATATCTCCATTGGGGTCCATAGAGGAAACAGGACGTCTCCAAGTTTTCCCTTGTCCCCAGGAGTTTTGAAATCCATTTTCCTTTTCTCATTTTTCCACTGTTCCTTTCTTCTTAACAAATCTTTTCAACTGCTTTATACTCCTTTTCAACTCTAATTTCTTTCCCTTTAACAGCTCCCTTAGAGCCACAAAAAATGGATACAAACTAGAGTTACCCATATTTTTGCTTTTCCTTTTTAGCCTCTTTACTGAGGACTTTTTATCGCTCCTTCTTGAAGACTTGAATTGGTCCCCCTTACCTGGGACTTACCAGCCGGCTACCCTGACTGCAAAGAGTTCTGAACTGTGTTATACAAATGCAAGTCCTTCTCAGGGCAGTTTATTCAGGATTCTATTCTTTGTCGCTTACCCCCATCATGTGGTTCTGGATCCTCCACAGAAGAAACTTCCGAGGGGTCTTCGCAGGCCGTTGATGTAAAGGTTCCCGGGTTTCAGCACGAGTTGTTGGTCACGTCTAAAGCACCAGCAAGAAGGACACAAGACAAACAGGATCCTTCCACAGACGTTTATTGTGGGGTTGATTGCAGTGGCGAAAGACCCAGAAAAAAGGAATGGTGCTACTTAAATAAGCCTAGGCAGGACATGTCTCTACCTGATTGGTGTACACTACAATGCCTTATTTGCATGCTCAGAGACTGAGCCACAGGCCCGCCAAACCTCTACCCGTGCATGCGCAGTAGGGTGCGGAGTGGAGTAAACAACAGCACAGCGCTGACTCATCACAGGAAATGGGCGCCATCTTGCAATGGCGAGAGTAGCTTCCTACAGTCTATATCCAGAAGTCTAGGCGTATACAAAGAATCTTCATATCAAAGAACAAATAAATAAATAATAGCAAAAATGAAGCAAAGAAACAAACTGCGTTTTTACAACTTCCCTGGAGAATCAAAATTAAACAATAATGTACTTGTTTAACATCTCATATCAAACTGTGCTTTTAAAAAGTTTACCTTAAGTTAAACAAACAAACAAAAAAAGATGCTAAGTCATAGATAAAGCAGATGGAAGAACAGGGAATTCTCTAATCTAATACTAGATTAGAGAATAAAGATATAAATCAATTAGTATAAAAATTAGAATACCAAGGATTAATAGCTAACTATAAACACAAAAATTTACTAATTGATAGACAGTATGTGTAAGTACAAATTTTGGTATTAATATTCAAAAATGGAGAGAGACATGTACATAGAATTGTAAAAATTATTAATGTCTTTTTCATGAAAAATGATAAGTATTCTTATTGATTGATTGATATATAACTAGAGTAACCAAAAACTGCCATGATTTTGAACTATGTATTCAAATTCCAATATATTTATAATATTTTATCTCTTGGTTTCTACATAGAATTCAATGAGTTCATGCCATTTCATTAGTTATGTTTCCTATTTCATCTTTATATTTAAATGAAGTGATTTATATATTTTTATTATCTATTTCCTCTACCCTCCTTTTCAATTTTGGCAATTTTTTTGTAGAAATTTCTCTTTCTTTTCTTTAAATTGTTTTTGATGTTGTGCACTCACAGAGGCAATTTCTTTTTCCCTTTTTGTTTTATGAGATATAATCTTTATTTACATTTTAAATTTTGTCCCCTTTCCTGGTTTCCCCTCCAAAAGTCCCCTACCACAACCCTCTTCCTCCTTGTTCAACATCCCACCCAATCCTACTTCCCTGCTCTAGCATTCCCCTACACTAGGACATAGAGCCTTCTCTGGACTAAGTGCCTCTCTTCTCTTTGAAGTCCAACAAGACCATCCTTTGCTGAATATGCATGTGGAGCCATGGGTCCCTCCATATGTACTCTTTGGTTCATGGTTTAGTCTCTGGGATCTCTGAGAGTACTAGGTGTCTCATACTGTTCTTCTTCCTGTAGCGCTGCAAACCCTGTCAGCTCCTTGGGTCCTTTCTCTAGCTCCTACATTGAGGAACCTGTGCTCAATTCAATGGTTGGCTGAGAGTGTCCTCCTCTACTGTCATGCACTGGCAGAGTTTCCCAGGTGATAGCTATATCAGGCTCCTGCCAGCAAGCACTTTTTGGCATCCACAATAGTTTCTAGGTTTGGTAACTCTATATGGGATGGATCCCTAGTTGGGGTAGTCTCTGGATGTTCTTTCCCTCAGTCTCGGCTCCAAACTTTGTCTCTGTATCTCCTTCTGTGGGTATTTTGCTTCCCCTTCTAGGAAGAACTAGAGTATCCATACTTTGTTCTTCCTTCTTCTTGACCTTCATTTGGTCTGTGGATTGTATCTTGGTTATTCCAAGCTTCTGGACTAATATCCACTTATCAGTGAGTATATACCATGTGTGTTCTTTGGTGTCTAGGTTACCTAACTCAGGATGATATTTTCTAGTTTCATCCATTTCCCTAATAATTCCATGATGTCATTGATTTCATCACTGTTTAATATTCCGTTGTGTATACGTAACATCTTTTCTGCATACATTATTATGTTGAAGGACATCTGGGTTGTTTCCAGCTTCTAGTGGTTATTTTAAAAAGGCTGCTATGAACATAGTAGAGTATGTGTCCTTGTTTCATGTTGGAGCATCTTTTGGGTATATGGCCAGGAGTGGTATTGCTGGGTCCTCAAGTAATATTATGCCCAATTTTATGAGGAGCCACCAGACAGAGTGGTTGTACCAGCTTGCAATCCCACCAATGGAGTCATTAAAAGTCTCCCAACAGAGGCCCTTGGTCCAGTGAAAGTTCAATGCCCCAGTGTAGGGGAATTCCAGGGCAGGGAGGCAGAAGTGGGTAGATAGGTGGGGGAACACCCTCCTAGAAACATGGAATTGGGGATGAGATAGAGGAGTTCCAAGTTGCAATGGGACCAGGAAAATGAAAAAAAAAAAATCCAATAAAAAAAATGTTAAAAAGTCCCAACCAAAAAGTGTCTGTATGTCTTTTAATTTGCCTTCTTTCCATGACAGGTGATGTGAGAAATTTTAATGTTCCTGTTTGAGAATTGTATTGCCTGCATTTCCTAAGTACTAATTTGATGTATGGGACTAAGTGTACCTTTTATGTTATCTTTCTATTATTAAATTATTTACTTTTGTTACCTGCATCTTGAATAATTAGATGATGAATGTTTCTCAGGACTTCTATGAGGAAATAAATTAATGGTATGCCTATTTACCCTGGTTCCACATTTTTTCAGAGAGAAAGCATAGTACAGCCTGACCTTAATGGTTCAGTATGTGGAGGACTCCTTGAAATTGTGCTTTCTGGGATTTTGGGATTTTGATGGGGATTACATCGAATCTTTACATAGATTTTGGCAAGATAGCCATTTTTACTATATTGATCCTGCCAATCCAAGAGCATGAAATATTTTTCCATCTTCTGAGGTCTTCTTCGATTTCTTTCTTCAAAGATTTGAAGTTCGTGTCATACAGATCTTTCACTTGTTTGGGTAGAGTCACACCAAGATACTTTATATTGTTTGTGGCTGTTGTGAAGGGTGTTATTTCCCTAACTTCTTTCTCAGCCTGCATGTCTTTTGAGTACAGGAAGTCTACTGATTTGCTTGAGTTAGTTTTATAACAAGCCACTTTGCTGAAGTTGTTTATCAGCTGTAGGAGTTCTCTGGTGGAGTATTTTGTGTTGCTTAAGTATACTATCATATCATCTTCAAAGAATGATAATTTGACTTCTTCCTTATTTTTAGTAGGGTTTTCAATAACTTTTCCCCAAAGCAGGACATTTAATTCCTTCATTTATTTGTTTACTCACTTTACATCCCAGTAGCAGGCCCACTCCCTCCTTTCCTCCCATTCCTACCGTCACATATCCTACCTCCTACTTCCCTCTCCCACTCCACTCTCTAAGGAGAATTAGAGAGTCCCCTTATGTACTTGCCAGGGCCTGGGATATCAATTTACAGCAGTACTAACTACATCCTCTCCCACTGAGGCCAGTACAGTCAACACAGCTAGGGAAAGAGGTCTAATGGCAGGAGAGAGAATCAGAAGCAGCACCCACTCCAACTGTTAGGAGATCCACATGAAGACCAAGCTTCTCATCTGACACATTAATGGTACTCTGCTCTACTTGAAGATAGGAACCTAGCTTAACTGTCTTCTATAAGACTTCATTTAGCACTGAATGGAAACAGAGATAGGCCGGACCCACTGCCAAACATCAGATGGAGCTCAAAAGATGAACAACCCAATAGCCCCCAGAACTCCCAGAGACTAAACCAGGATTCAAAGTGTAAACATGGAGAGAGCCATGGCTCCAGATGCATAAGCAACAGAGGATGGCCTTGTTGGACATCAAACTAAAGAGAGACACTTTGTCCTGAGAAGGCCAGATGCCCCAGTATAGGTGAATGCCCAGACAGGAAAACAGGAGTGGGTGGATTTGTGAGCAGAGGGAGGAGGGATGGGTTAGTAGATTTTCAGGGGAAGAGAGACCATAAAAGTGGACAATATTTGAAATGTAAATAAGGAATATATCTTATTTAAAAAGAAGAGTCCTATGGAAGTGTGGGTGGTAAGACTGATCAAGCTGGAAGGGTCAAGTACTTCACAAGAATATTTAGAGTCAACTAACCTGGATCCCTGGGGGCACACAGAAACTGAACCACCCATTAAAACTGTCTAGATATTGGACTTAGGCCCCTAAAACTTTGGGATATGAATGTTGTTAATGCTTATCTTTTGAGAAAAATTAGTATTTAACCTGTTCCTCTGTGTAATGACTCTGTCTTCCTATATCCTCTGTAACTTTAAAGGGAACTCTCTTTGTTCATATTACATGAGCAAAATTATGTGATTATAGTACACTTCTTATGGAGCACACTCATAAATTCTTCGAAAGTCCTGTCCCATACAGATGTCTCTATTATCCCCATTTTATTCAGTAATTTATTCAATTATCTGTGACTATGAGGAATCTGATAAGTATGTTACAAACCTAGATTATATCACATTTGTAGTATGTTTTGCTTATTATCCTTAATATTATATAGTCTATTACCAAACCAGTAAGATTTGTAGTAAAATAATCATATTTTAAGCCAGAAGCTTTGTAGTCATACTAATGTTAGGTCTAGTGTCAAATGCATACTTTGAAGGACATTTACAAACATTATTGAAAGAGTGTATTACAATCTAAAGTGATAAAATAAAATTCAAACACATGTATAATGGGAACCATTGGAAATTGGCACTGTTAAGTAAGTTTAAGTTGATGATACCAGAAAATTAGAGATATTAATAATAGTTTCCATATTGGATCTTCCCAAAAGCTCCTTATGAAAGGCTATGATTTTGACATTAATGTACCATGATGGAAACAGACATTTTTCTCAATGGCAGCTAAGTATTAAACATGATACACAATTAATTTGGGTTTATAGGGTATTGGTAAATCCTATTAAGTTTCTTCATGTCAGCAAGTATACCATCATTTGTACTTGTTATTGTTTTCAAACATCTTGTGATCAGTCAAGAGTGGAATGAAGCTTGCATCCTCTTGCCATACAATCTAGTGCTCATCTAGTATCAATATGCATTAATTCATATGATCAAATACTTCAATAATTGTGTATACTATATAAATGTGAAGATAAGTCTACCCATCTAGACCTACCCAGAATGATAGAAATAGATAAACACAGTGATATTTGTTTTACTTAATTTAGCCCCAAAGAGTTTTTTTGTTTGTTTGTTTGCTAAGAGACTTCACAAAGAGTACTGTTGGAATATATCCAACAAAGTAAATGACTCTTCAGTTAATGTCCATGAGGTAACTATGTTCAAGTATTTAAAGCACACTTAGTTTCAAAACTTTCTTCATAGATGAGTTGTTTAACCATATTTCTAGAAATTTATAACAGCTTTAAAATGTCACAATGCTTCTTATATACAAGTGAAGATCCATGATGCCCCAGTGACATGCCAATGTGACCAACAATCTCCTAAGGTAAGTCTTCAAAGGTTTATTTGAGTGAAGAACTACTTTTTGACTATCAAGTTCTTTTTGACCTTTGTTGCTGTTAAAGGTGGCACAGATTGTCTGTTCCTGTGAGTTGCTATAGGGTAAGGGATTTTTTGCTCTCTGTGTCACAGAGATACTGTAGCCTTGTTTACACATCACAGACATGACATTTGTTCTCAGAAAACAAGCAAATGTGAACTTGACTTTCTCACATATTTATAACCAATAGAGGTTAAAAGACAACATTCTTATATTAAGCACTCTTAGCCAGAATTAGAACATATGAATAGAATTAATTACAAATTTTATGTGTGTCTTCACAATAAGAAAATAGCTCTTTTAAAATAAGTTTATATATATTTAATAAATATATTTACTATTTTGATAGATTTGGTTTTGAGTGTGCTACTACGAGAATACATGTTATAAGTCTATTAAAACAATTATATTATACCTAAATAAACGTATATATAAGTTTGTGTGTTTTTGTGTGTGTCAGTGTATGAAACACTCCATAATAAGCATTTTATAATTTCACCTAAAGTTCAGTGATGGAATGAAATATAAGTGTCTCTTTAGGACTAGAAAATGAGTAAGGTATGATTTATTTCAGATCTTGTCTCCTTTTTCCTCAATGTTCACATCTGTGTTTGTGATAAAAAATATGTTGTGATACTAGTAGCTATACAAATTTTGAGTCCTATTTAAGCAGAAAAGACTAGACTGGGGAAGATAATATAGTTATTCTTACTGTGTATTAAGTAGACAGAGGTGTTCTTCAAAGATTCAATTTTGTGTTGATTATATCTCATTTGGAAGTCTCACATATTTGAAAAATCATTACATGAATGCTCAAAATCTAGCATGTGTCTTCTTGTGCAGCTATGTGGTTCAAATAAAATGAAAGCACCTAAACATTGAGAACTGTTTGAATGTTTTCAATATATCAAACATAAACACATCATGCATGATCCTAACAAAGCACATTTTACTCTGAGTGTTAACTGCTCAAATTTTATTACTAAAAGTAATGCTTACTTCCCCAAATCATTGAATCTTATTATTTGAATGTGTAGTCTATTTAGTAAGCATAAAACTGATACTTTCTGAATAAATTAAGCCAAGAGAAGGGTAAGTGATAACTCACTGGAAATATAAGATTTTATTGAACTTCCAAATTTAGCATGTATTTCATACTTTTTTTTTCAGATTCTTACTGGCATATGAGTTCTTCTTATGGACTAATACAATGCAGTTCAATAGAACTGTCACTGAGTTTATACTACTAGGATTGACACAGGATCCCCTGAAGCAGAAAATGGTTTTTATAATCTTCCTAATTTTCTATTTGGGTACTGTAGTGGGAAATACTCTCATTATTGTGACAATCAAGTTTAGTCGAACACTTGGAAGTCCCATGTACTTCTTCCTATTTTATCTGTCCTTTGCTGATTCCTGCTTTTCAACATCCACAGCCCCAAGACTCATTGTGGATGCCCTCTCTAAAAAGAACATCATTTCCTACAACGAATGCATGACACAAGTCTTTGCTCTCCATTTATTTGGCTGCATGGAGATCTTTGTCCTCATTCTCATGGCTGTTGACCGCTATGTGGCCATATGTAAACCTTTGAGATACCCAGTCATCATGAGCCGGCAGGTCTGTGTCTTCTTAATTATTCTTGCCTGGATAGGGTCTTTTTTACATTCCACAGCTCAGATCGTTCTGACCTTGAGACTGCCCTTTTGTGGACCCAATCTGATTGACCATTATTGCTGTGACTTACAGCCCTTGTTGAAACTTGCCTGCATGGACACATACATGATAAATCTGCTGTTAGTGTCTAACAGTGGTGTAATTTGCTCAAGCAGTTTTATAATTTTGATTATCTCATATTTTGTCATCTTATACTCTCTGCGAAACCACAATGCAGAAGGAAGAAAAAAGGCACTCTCTACCTGCACATCTCATATAATAGTAGTTATCTTATTCTTTGGGCCCTGCATATTCATATATGCACGGCCCCCAACTACTTTTCCTACGGACAAGATGGTAGCAGTATTTTATACCATTGGAACACCCTTTCTCAACCCAATCATCTATACATTAAGGAATTCAGGAGTTAAAAATGCCATGAAAAAGATATGGCATTCTAAAATTATGACTGAATAAGTCCAGATACCAAATATTATCATACCTTAATATTGTAGCTGTGTATAACGCACAGCTTTCTGGGTTGTTAATATTTCTGATTGATTAAAGAAAAAGAAAAAATGATAAAAAATTATATTCCTCTCTCATCTTCTGAATATAAATTAAGAAATGCTGATTGAAATAATTATGTAAAGAATAACCAAAGAATTTTAAAACAATTAAATACAGTCTGACAGATACTCTACTACTGTCACTATAAAAGAAAGGAACAATTTGAAAAGATTAGTACTTGGTAACCAAAAATTACAAGAAAATGAACTTGGAGGCAATAATTAATAATTACTAGAAAAATAGAGAAAGTATTCAATATCAAATTGTCCTTTTCACCATGGTTTACTTAGCTATATAGTAAAAGTATTCTACAGAATATAACTCATTAAGTATCTATTCAAGTAAAAGATATAATTAAATATGCTAACAATACTCCTGACCAATGCCTATAAAAATTCCTCAGCATAAGTTTTTTGTGTGTCACTACTAGATATAGTATAGGTTAATTCGTAATGCTTGTGCATCAATATTCTTTGTACTAAATTCTTCCTTCTTAGCTGGTAGTCCCCAATTTTTAAAAGTTGACACACCTTTGTACAAAAATTCAGCTATTAAATTATTCTGTTTTAGTAGTGTTGGTTGTGGTGGTGGTGATGGTGATTCTGTTTGATTGGTTTTGTTTATCCATTTGTTTTCTGGTAATATCCTGGTACCTTTTCATAAATCTTATGCTGGGTCACTTTTCCCCTTAATGTTTAAATTGTCAAGGTTTACTGTAAATTATACCACAAATATATACATACATACACATTAGATAAGAAGAGTAATATTTATCAAAACTGGTAAAACTCCCATTCAACAGGTATCCATTTTTTTCTTCCCTTTATGTCCATTTCCAATGATGTCTTCAGGTTTCTCCTCATCACTTACAGGGGTCATGACTGACCAGGGTATCAAAATGGAACTCCCCATTCTTCCTCTTTTTCTGCTTCAAGAATTCCTCCAAACAAGATGCAATTCCCATGTTATTCCAAACTTGATGAAAGAGAAATGAAGTTATCAAAGGCTTTATAAACCATCATTTTTTTTCTCAACATGTTAAACAGAACCCACTACTCTAGAAGTGATTCATATTCTTTCTTTTTTCTGTTTTAATAAAGAATTTGGTTACGATTGCTAATAAAATCTACACAACCAAACGTCACGGAAAAATTACTATGTGTGCCACAGTTGTGTTAACAACAAACTTTTAATAAACAATTGTGAACAGAACCAGATTTTTTGTATGACTCTACTTCATCATTACTGATACAATTTCTAATTCCAACCATGTCTTCCATAAAAGATGACATAGCAAATTAAATAAAGCAAAGTAAGATTTTTTCATTAATTTCTTCATGTTACAGAGACAAAAGTTTCAGGGTTTGAATTGGTTTCTAAAACTTGATAGACCTGTCTTAAGAGAATAGTAGCAAATACTAAACAGTGGAAACATAAGTATAACTTTGTTTAATGTGTTATAAAATATTTGTACACATCCAGATATATATAAACACACACTCATGTCCTAGGAAAGGTAATTGAAAATGGGATCTTTACAGTGAAAGATCAGAAAAGAAGACAGTAGAGAAATCAGTATTAGAAAATAGAGAAAGAATACGCCTGGTGGTGGGGATAGGGGAATCAGAAAGTCTGATGAACTTCCAAATTATTCATTATTGATTTAAAACTTGAAAAAATAAAGTAAAATATTATATTTAAGATTCTTTGACATACATCCTCCTAAAGTGTAATTTTGTAGTGATTGTGCAACTTCATCAATGGTTAACAGAAAAATCCATGAATTGTAATTATATTTTTATTTTAAAAATTTGTAGTCTATTGTGACCAATGACATAAAAAAAAAATCTGTGATTCACTCAAAATGAGTTAATTAGCTATATTTTTTTTTCAAATGAGAAAATCTAAAAATAGACACTGAACCTAGTACCACTGTTATGCCTTTTAAAGAACCAAGCCTCAGCACAGACCCAGAATGAGATTCTGCAGTTATTTATGTTTTTAAGTCAGTAGGTATTTCTTTTAAAATATTTTTTCAGAGTCTAAATATGCAAGAAATCTGAAAAGTTGACATAATGAATGTTAATTGCTCTTGTTTTAATTTAAGGTGGGTGTGTAATAGATTCTGTCTTTAATCTAGGAGAGACTCTAGCTCTACATTAAAGCACTTTACTGTGATGAATGGGGCACTAGCTGTAATCTTCACAACTACACATTATTTCCGTAGCTTTTTAATCGGTAAGTAGCAATCCTAATAGTGGTTTAAGCATTCTAACTCTTCTTTTAGAAGAACATATGAAAAATTAATCCTAGTTTCTCACTCTTGCAAGTCAATAAAAAAGCGAAAATACTTCCTGTTTTGTTCATTGGTCAAGAGGATTAAAGAAGATTGACTAGAATGAAGAATTTTAAATTGGAAACATAACATGTGACATTTCATTATAAAATAGAACTTTTAGCCGGCAGTGATGGTGCACACCTTTAATTGCAGAATTTGAGAGGCAGAGGCAGGCAGATTTCTGAGTTTGAGGCCAGCCTCATCTACAGAGTGAGTTATAGGACAGCCAGAACTATATAGAGAAACCCTGTCTCAAAAAAAAAGATAATAATAATAAAATAAAAAAATAGGACTTTCAAATTAGTCAAATAAATTTTATATTTTTCATTAATAATTCTTGTTAGTATTTATTTATAGGATAACTTTGAAACTCAAAGGATCTCATTTATAATTAGAATATTAAACTGAAAATATTGCTCATCCCTATTTCTATAAAGCATTTATTAGTTTTCAGAGACATTTTATAATTACATCATCTTATAAGTACAAAAAAGCCTGACTCACATTGTTTTCACACAATTACAGCTGAAAAAGTCCTGGTATAAAGAACTGCTAGAGTTCAAAGACATGTAACCACCTGATGAAGTTCTCAATTTAACCTCTAACTACAACAACTTTTTGTAACAGTCTAATAAATTATAGCTAAAATTAATTATCTGAGAAAATAATAAGAATAAATGATTTCCTGAGTTTTTACTTACTTGGTAAATATTAATTGTGCATTGTCATAAAGTTAAGTGAGATATTTTAATTCACACATACAGCATTAATGAATGGAGTCAGTAATGTATGTCCTAATCCTTATTTTAGAGTCTTCATAGTTTCTTAATTCAAATGCCTTCATGAAATATATAATTAATATCATTAGTGACTGTCATCTTAATTTTCTATGGACCACAAGAACTTAAAAGTAGTTATTGAATTATTAATTAACCTTTTTTTCATCACTCAAACCCACTACTACCAAGGACCATGTTTGTCTTGGAGAGGGTTTCCTGAGAAAAGGGGTGTTTGGGAACTGTAAAAAGAAACTAATGAAGTCACATAGTGGGTCCAAGCTCGCAGCCTAGGTTCTGCTGAGATGCTATCTCTTTTTGTGTGTTCTGCTCTGCTCTAGAAAGCATTTTTCTTGCTATTCTAAAAGCACTCTGTGGTTGAGACAGGTCTCTCTACTAGTAAATTTGTGTAAAAGATATTTGGATAGTTCATGCATTATCTGACCAAAGTCAGAAAAGCTGAAAAAAAAATTATCTTCCAAATGAGTCAGAAATACTGGTAGGAAAAAACTATTGAAGAAGAGCAGATTTTTATTTACATATCAATTCAGTTATTTACTTCAGGTTCCAAATTGATCGTCCTATGAACCAATATCTCATGAATCTAGCCCCTTAATCCAAGGAAACAGCAAGTACACATTTTCTTTGAACATTATAAAAAACTTCAGAGACTGCATCTGTTACACAGAGACAATAAGTTAGCTGGGTGGGACCATGCCCTGAAATTACCCATTTCCACCTTGCCTGAACTTAACCTTGCTCTGTCCTAGGTTGACTCTGAACTCGGGAATCTATCTGCCTTTGTAAACCTAAGCAAAAAATCTTAGTTGGTTGGGATCTCCTGCAATCACTACTTCCTAAATCTCTTATCTCCTTCTCTCTCTCTTTTTTTTTGTTTATACTTTTTTATTTTTTTATTGGCTATAATACTATATTTACATTTCATTTCCCTTTTTCTGGTTCCCTGCCCCCCAAAAGTTCCCACATGCCCTTTTCCCTCCCCGTGGTGAACCCCATCCACCCCTTCCCACTTCCCTGTTCTGGTATTCCCCTACACTGATGCTTTTAGCCTTTCCAGCACCAGTGTCCACTCCTTCCTTCTTGTCAGACATCATTCGGTATGTGGATTGTGTCTTTGGTGTCCCAAGAGTCTAGGCTAATATCCACTTATCAGTGAGTACATACCATGTGTATTCTTTGAGACTGGGTTACCTCACTTGTATGATGTTCTCTAGCTCCATCCATTTCTCTGAGAATTTCAAGAATTCATTGTTTCTAATGGCTGAATAGTACTCCATTGTGTATATATACCACATTTTCTGTATCCATTCTTCCATTGAGGGACATCTGGGTTCTTTCCAGTTTCTGGCTATTATAAATAAGGCTGCTATGAACATAATGGAGCATGTATCATTATTGTATGCTGGGGAATCTTCTGGGTATATGTCTAAGAGTGGTATGGCTGGGTCCTCCGGAAGTATCACGTCCAGTTTTCTGAGGAACCGCCAGACTGATTTCCAGAATGGTTGTACCAGCTTGCAATCCCACCCGCAGTGGAGGAGTCATCCTCTTTCTCCACATCCTCATCAACACCTGCTGTTTCCTGAGTTTTTAATCTTAGCCATTCTGACTGGTGTGAGGTGAAATCTCAGGGTTGTTTTGATTTGCATTTCTCTAATGACTAATGATATTGAACATTTTTTAAGGTGTTTCTCAGCCATCAGAATTTCTTCAGGTGAAAAGTCTTTGTTTAGCTCTGTACTCGTTTATTGATAGGGTTATTTGGTTTTCTGGGGTCTTACTCCTTGAGTTCTTTGTTTACATTGGATACTAACCCTCTGTCAAATGTAGGGTTGGTGAAGATCTTCTCTCAATTTGTTGGTTGTCGATTTGTCCTTTTGACTGTCTTTTGCCTTACAGAAACTTTGTAATTTTATGAGGTCCTATTTGTCAATTCTTGATCTTAGAGCATAAGCTATTGGTGTTCTGTTCAGGAACTTTCCCCCTGAGCCAATGTCCTTAAGGGTCTTCCCCAGTTTCTTTTCTATTAATTTTAGTGTATCTGATTTTATGTGGAGGTCCTTGATTCACTTGGAGTTGAGCTTAGTACAAGGAGATAAGAGTGGATCAATTCTCATTCTTCTGCATGTTGACCTCCAGTTGAGCCAGCACCATTTGTTGAAAAGGCTCTTTTTTTCCACTGGATGTTTTCAGCTCCTTTGTCTAAGATCAATTGTCCATAGATGTGTGGGTTCAATTCTGGGTCTTCAATCCTATTCCATTTATCCACCTCCCTGTCACTGTACCAATACACTTTGTTGGTACAGTTTTTAACACTACTGCTCTGTAGTATTGCTTGACATCTGGGATACTGATTCCCCCAGAAGTTCTTTTGCTGTTGGTGATGGTTTTAGCTATCCTGGGTTTTTTTGTTATTCCAAATGAATTTGAGAATTGCTCTTTCTAACTTTATGAAGTACTGAGTTGGGATTTTGGTGGGGATTGCGTTGACTCTGTATTGGTTTTCTAACAAGTTGGCTCACAGCACAGATGCTTTCTTTTTCTTTCGATTCCTGAAGCCCCGTACATAATTTATATTGCATCCTTGTTTTTTGCATAGGTGAGAAATTATATATATGTAAACTCATGAATTTAGAACTCTTTTCAAGAGCCTTACAGGCTGACCTGAAAAATATGTCTGTGGTGGGGGCAGGGTGGTGGTAGGGAATTCACAAAGTCTCCTGGACTTCTAAATTATTAATTGTTAATTTAAAACTGGAAAAAATTAAAGTAAAATGTTATATTTAAAATTCCCAGTGTTGATCATTTTGTTGAGATATAGCCACACCGTCTACTCCTGGACTCCTGCTGTTTCTAATTATCTTGGAGTCATTAGCATTACAAGGGAGGACACTTCTTTAAAGGAATGCATCTTCCACTGCTAGTACTGGTTCCAGAAAATATGTACATTATTATACAAACAAGCCTTAAGCCCACAGAAGCCACCAACACCTTGGAAGCTCACACTGGGGTAGGAACCAGGTCACTTTGTCCCCACCAAGGCCACACCATGCCCTGCACACTACCCTTCCTAAATATGAAACCTAAAGTATTTTAAGTCCACTGAATTATTTAAAAATAAAAATAATAGAATCTTAGAAAAACATACCCAAGTCTTTTTAAAACTGTAAGCAGAGCACCATAGGAAGAATAGATAAAACTCCATTTGAGATGAACATGTAGGGTAGATGTATCCACATAGGCTCTAAGAATTATAGATGATGAATTTAAAACAGTCATAGATGTGATAACTAATAGTAAACACCATCTGAAAAAAAAAACACATGGAAACCTGTAATTATAAAATGCTTCCTAAATTATATGCTGATATAAAAAAGGTTAAATGGCCATATCTTGAAATTAGGGGCAAAGCCTCTATTAAACACTGCTAGCAGATTAATAAAAACCTGGTGTTAGGGAATGAGTTACCGCTTTGGAATTGTTAGCTAATCTGGTACCATAGTGTGCAAGCATTACAGTCTATTGCCAATACTCTTGATTACCTCTCAGAATTTGAAAATAAAACCCTAAAAAAAATAAAAAATAAACCCTATTGCTGAATATATCACATACTGCAGACATCAAGTAGGTGCCTACACAGAAGCATCATGCCAATTAGTTTTAATAGTTCTAGAAAGCACCATGTATTCTACTGGTTGAGAAAATGTAAAATGACCATCAGTCTTACCATTAGTAACCTGGGTGGGCTATAAATATGGCATACCCCTTGATATGATACTCGTACAATGTCATAGGGGAAACAAAACCTTTTCCAGTTGGATATTAAGCATGAGCATTGATGGTTTGTATATACTTGGCCCAGGGAGTGGTCCTATTACAAGCTGTGGCCTTCTTGAAATATGTGTGTCATTGTGGGCATGGGCTAAAAACCCTCAGCCTAGCTGCCTGCAAGTCTGTCTTCTACTAGCAGCTTTCGGATGAAGACATAGAGCTCTCAGCTCTTCCTGCATCATGCTTGCCTTGACTCTGCCATGCTCCTGCCTTGATGATAATGGACTAAACCTCTGAACCTATGAATCAGCCTAAATTAAATGTCATTTATAAGTCTTGCCTTGGTCATGGTATTTAATCACAGCAGTAAAACCCTAACTAATACAAGCCTAAAATGTGATTATATAGGTAATAGGGCATATGGCAGACAAGGCTGATATTATTTTGCTGAATGGTCAGATTATTAAGTGAAGTCTTAATGACATACTGCTAAACCAATAGATCAATACATAATTTTAATACAGCTCTCATTTGTGCATAAACTTCTTGCAGCAAAATTAACACAGTACCCTAAAACTGGTCAAAGAGAAGAACATAAGATACTAAGAAGTGTATAGGCAAATATATATCCTGTTAAGGCATGACCCTGGTACAATACTAGTACAATGTCAATACTAGTAAAATGTTAATGCTAGGGGAGAAACCAGACACTTTCCATCTAGACTTCAGGCATTAGCCTAAAATGTGACTATATAGTGATAATGGTCAACATAGGCCATAAGACAGTGTTATGCACACACATACACACACACACACACACACACACACACACCACCACCACCACCACCACACACAAACACACACACACACACACACACACACACCACACACACCACACACAAACACACACACACACACACACACACACACACACATTGAAAAGCTGAGGTCATAAAAGAAGAAGGAATGATATTCTTGAGACTAGCTCCATCTGAATGTTTCAGGTCTTGAATCAGGGAAATGGAGTGCACAAAAGTGAAGACACTGACTACCTTTTGAATTTCAAATAAATGGCCTTGAATTTCTAGAGATGTCTTTATTTATACAGTTACAATCCTGCTTGCTCAAACAATGATATCATATATTATTTCATTAAAAAAATCATAACATCAGCATTAAATTAAAAAAGCCCCCAATTTCCCTTCCTGCTTCCCCTCTCTTGTTAAGTCAATAATACTCTAACCTTATTTTGCGTTACAAGGCACAATTTCAGCAAGCCAAACATAAATGTCTAGCCAGGCATATGCTCAGCACATACCTAGCTGGTAGCAAATGCAGTTACACAGTTATATAAATTAAGAGACAGAATTAGCATTTTTGGATTTACGTTGGGCACAAACTCCACAGCCAGTCCAGTAACACCCAGAGAAGCTCCACTCCCAGGAGCTATAACATGCCACGGATCATAGGATCAGAGGTGAGTAGGACATAAAGTCTATCCCAACACCACTGGGCACAATTGGGACCAGCAGGATCCAGGAACTCAGGAACCATACCGAACAGTGGCACAGGTACCTTCTGGTCTGAGCTGATTTACCTAGGGCTCAAACTCAAAAGCCAGTCCCATAAAACACTGAGGAAGGTCCATTCCTAGGTGCTCTAACACACCCAGGATCACAGGACCCCATGAACTCAATCACAGCAGGATCTCAGGGCTCCAGAGGCAGCTTGACTCCCAGAAGCTCAGACACACACAGAATCTCAGGATAATAGTAATCTGGAATCACAGGACCACAGAAACAGCTGGACTCTGAGGAGTTCTGACACAACCAGAATAGCAGGAAGGG
Organism: Apodemus agrarius; assembly: GCA_964023405.1. Lineage (NCBI taxonomy): Eukaryota > Metazoa > Chordata > Mammalia > Rodentia > Muridae > Apodemus > Apodemus agrarius. Next base: position 94,399,511 of record OZ030008.1, on the reverse strand, counting down.
TAGACTCCAGCCAGATAAAACAAGGGCAGGTAGTACTAGAGATAATCAGATAGCAGGAGACAAGAATAAGAACATAAGCAACAGAAACCAAGGTAAGTTGGCATCATCAGAACCCAATTCTCCCACCATGGAAAGTCCTGGATACATACCATCACACCAGAAAAGCAAGATTCAGATTGAAATCATGTTTCATGATGACAATAGCGGTTTTTCAGGAGAACATAAGTAACCCCCTTAAAGAAATACAGGAGAACACAGGTAAACAGTTAGAAGACCTTAAAGAGGAAACACAAAAATCCCTTAAAGAATTACATAAAAACACAATCAAACAAGCAAAGGAAATGAAAAAAAATCTAAGATCTAAAAATGGAAATAGAAAAAATAAAGACATCACAAAGGGAGACAACCCTGGAGTTAGAAAACCTATGAAAGAGATCAGGAGTCATAGATGAAAATATCACCAACAGAATACAAGAGATAGAACAGAGAATCTCAGGTACAGAAGATACCATAGAAAATATTGACACAACAGTCTAAGAAAACGCAAAAGGCCAAAAGCTCCTAACTCAAAACATCCAGGAAAACTAGATTCCTTAGAAAAAGCAAGAAGGTAATCTCTTTCAACAAGTGAAAAGAAGATATCCACACAAACATAATTACACTTCTAACAACAAAAAGAACAGGAAACAGCAATCACTTTTCCTTAATACTTATCATCAAATAAATCAATTACCCAATAAAAAGACACAGAATAACAGGGTGGATACATAAATAGGACCCAGCATTTTGCTGCATATAGGAATGGAACCTCAGTGACAAAGACAGACACTAGTAAAAGGTTAGAAAACAATTTTCCAAGCATATGGTCACAAGAAAGAAGCTGGAGTAGTCATTCTAATATAGAATAAAATTGACTTTAAACCAAAAGGTATCATAAAGATAAGGAAGGACACTTCATACTGGTCAAAAGAAAGATCTACTAAGATGAACTCTCAATTCTGTACATCTATGCTCCAAATGCAAGGGCACCCAGATTCATAAAAGAAACATTACTAATGCTCAAAGCACATATCATACCCTACACAATAATAGTGGGAGATTTCAACACCTCACTCTCAGCAATAGATAGATCATGGGAACAGAAACTAAACAGAGACCCAGTAAAATTAGCAAAAGTTTTGAACCAAATGGATCTTTTTTTTTCAGCATTTTTTTATTGTATATATTCTATATTTACAATTCATTTCCCTTTTTCTGGTTCCCCAGCCCCAAAGGTCCCACATGCCCTTTTCCCTCCTCCTGCTTCCTCATCCACCACCTCCCACCTCCCTGTTCTTGTACTCCCCCACAATGATGCTTTGGTCCATTCTAGCACCAGTGTCCACTCCTTTCTTCTTGTCAGATATCAATTGGTATGTGATTTGTGTCTTTGGTGTTCCAAGATTCTAGGCTAATATCCACTTATCAGTGACTGCATACCATGGGTATTCTTTTGGGACTGGGTCACCTCACTTAGTATGATGTTCTCCAGCTCCATCCATTTCTCTAAGAATTTCATGAATTCATTGTTTCTAATGGCTGAATAGTACTCCATTGTGTATATATACCACATTTTTTGTATCCATTCCTCTGTTGAGGGACATCTGGGTTCTTTCCAGCTTCTGGCTATTATATATAAGGCTGCTATGAACATAGTGGAGCATGTATCCTTATTGCATGCTGGGGAATCTTCTGGGTATATTCCCAGGAGTGGTATGGCTGGGTCCTCCGGAAGTATCATGTCCAGTTTTCTGAGGAACCACCAGACTGAATTCCAGAGTGGTTGTACCAGCTTGCATTCCCACAAGAAGTGGAGGAGTGTTCCTCTTTCTCCACATCCTGGCCAACACCTGATGTCTTCTGAGTTTTTAATCTTAGCCATTCTGACTGGTGTGAGGTGAAATCTCAGGGTTGTTTTGATTTGCATCTCCCTAATGACTAATGATGTTGAACATTTTTTAAGGTGTTTCTCAGCCATCAGAATTTCTTCAGGTGAAAAGTCTCTGTTTAGGTCTGTACCCCATTTTTGGATAGGGTTATTTGGTTTTCTGGGGTCTAACCTCTTGAGTTCTTTGTATACATTGGATATTAGCCCTCTGTCAGATGTGGGGTTGGTGAAGATCTTTTCCCAATTAGTTGGTTGCTGATTTATCCTTTTGACAGTGTCTTTTGCCTTACAGAAACTTTGTAATTTTATGAGGTCCCATTTGTCTATTCTTGCTCTTAGAGCATAAGCAATTGGTGTTCTGTTCAGGAATCTTTCCCCTGAGCCAATGTCCTCAAGGGTCTTCCCCAGTTTCTTTTCTATTAGTTCTAGTGTGTCTGGTTTTATATGGAGGTCCTTGATCCCCTTGGAGTTGAGCTTAGTGCAAGGAGATAAGAGTGGATCAATTCTCATTCTTCTGCATGTTGACCTCCAGTTGAGCCAGCACCATCTGTTGAAAAGGCTATCTTTTTTCCACTGGATGTTTTCACTCCTTTGTCAAAGATAAATTGGCCATAGATGTGTGGGTTCAATTCTGGGTCTTCAATCCTATTCCATTTATCCACCTCCCTGTCACTGTACCAATACCATGCAGTTTTTAATACTGCTGCTCTGTAGTATTGCTTGATGTCCGGGATATTGATTCCCCCAGAAGTTCTTTTGCTGTTGATGATAGTTTTAGCTATCCTGGGTTTTTTGTTATTCCAGATGAATTTGAGAATTGCTCTTTCTAACTCTATGAAGTACTGAGTTGGGATTTTGATGGGGATTGCATTGAATCTGTATATTGCTTTTGGCAAGATTGCCATTTTAACTATATTAATCCTGCCAACCCACGAGCATGGAAGATTTTCACATTTTCTGATGTCTTCTTCAATTTCCCTCTTCGGAGACCTGAAGATTTTGTCATATAAATCTTTCACATGTTTGGTTAGAGTCACTCCAAGATACTTTATATCATTTGTGGCTATTATGAAGGGTATCATTTCCCTAATTTCTTTCTCAGCCTGCTTATCCTTCGCGCATAGGAAGGCTACTGATTTGCTTGAGTTGATTTTAAAGCCAGCCACTTTGCTGAAGTTGTTCATCAGTTGCAGGAGTTCTCTGGTGGAGTTTTTTGGGTCACTTAAGTATACTATCATATCATCTGCGAATGGTGATTTCTTCCTTTCCGATTTATATCCCTGTGACTTCCCTCTGTTGTGGAATTGCTCTAGCTAGTTCCTCAAGTACTATATTGAAGAGATATGGTGAGAGAGGACAGCCTTGTCTAGTCCCTAATTTTAGTGGGATTGCTTCAAGTTTTTCTCCGTTTACCTTGATGTTGGCTACTGGTCTGCTATATATTGCTTTTACTATGATAGAACGTTTTATCCTAAAACAAAAGAATATACCTTCTTCTCAGCACCTCATGGAACCTGATCTAAAATTGATCATATAACTGGTCACAAATCAGGCCTGAACAGATACAAGAGGATTGAAATAATCCCACGCACCCTATCAGATCACCATTACTTAAGGCTGGTCTTAAATGACAATAAAAACAGTAGAAAATGCACATACACATGGAAGATGAACAATGCTCTATTCAATAATAACTTGATCAAGGAAGAAATAAAGAAATTAAAGACTTTTTAGTATTTAATGAAAATGAAGACACATGATACCAAACTTATGGGAAACAATGAAAGCTGTGCTTTAAAATGCATAGCTCTAAATGTCCCCAAAATTAAACTGGAGAGAGCCTATACTAGCTGCTTGACTGAACACCAGAAAGCTCTAGAACAAAAAGAAGGAAATACACCCAAGAGCACTACATGGCAGGAAATAATCAACTCAGCTCAAATCAACTAAATAGAAACAGAAAGATCTATACAAAGAATGAATAAAACCAAGGGAGGTTTCTTTGTGAAAACCAACACGATAGATAAACCATTAGCTAGACTAACCAAGGGGGCACAGAGACAGTATTCAAATAAATAAAATCAGAAATTAAAATGGAGACATAACAAAGGAAACTGAGGAAATTTAAAAAATCATCAGATCCTACTAAAAAAGCTTATACTCAACAATATTTGAAAATCTGTATGACATGGACAAATTTCTAGACACTTACCAGGTGCCAAAGTTTAAACAGAATCAGATAAATCATCTAAGAAATCCCATAACCCCTAAAGAAATAAAAGTAGTCATTAATAGTCTCCCAACAAAAAAAAGCCTAGGACCATATGGGTCTACTGGAGAATATTAACAGTCCTTCAAAGAACTAATACCAATACTCCTAAAACTATTCCACAAAATATAAATAGAAAGGAGACTACCCAATTCATTCTATGAAGCCACAATTATGCAAAACCTAAGCCAAAGACCAAAGAATGAGAACTTCAGATGTAAAAATACTCAATAAAATTCTTGCCATCCATATCCAAGAACACATCAAAATGACCATTCAGCAGGATTAATTACATCAAATCATAGGGATGCAGGGATGGTTCAATATAAGGAAATCCATCAATGGAATCTGTTACATAAACAAATGCAAAGAAAAAAAACCACCTGATCATTTCACTATATGCTGAAAGAGCATTTGAGAAAATTCAGCCTCCCATCATGTTAAAAGTCTTAGAAAGATCAGGAATTCAAGGCCCATACCTAAGAATAGTAAAAGCAATATACAGCAAACCAGTAGCAAACATCAAACTTAATGGGGAGAAATTTTTAGCAACCCCAGTAAAATCAAGGACTAGACAAGGCTGCTCACTCTCTCCCTATCTATTCAAAACAATACTTGAATTTTGAGCTAGAGCAATTAGACAACAAAAGGAGGTCAAAGGGAAACAAATTGGAAAGGAAAAAGTCAAAATATCAATATTTGTTGATGGTATGATAGTGTCCACAAAAACTCCACCAGAGAACTCCTAAACAACTTCAGCAAAGTAGCTGGATATAAAATTAACTCAAACAAATCAGTAGCCTTCCTTTACTCAAAGGATATACATGCTGAGAAAGAAGTTAGGGAAGCAACACCCTTTGCAATTGTCATAAATATTATTTCATACCTCGGGGTGACTCTAACCAAACAAGTGAAAGATCCATATGACTAGAACTTTAAGTTTCTAAAGAAAGAAATTGAAGCAGATCTTGAAAGATGGATAGGTCTTCCATGCTGATGGTTTAGCAGGATCAATATAGTAAAAATTGCCATCTTGCCAAAAGCAAACAACAGATTCAGTGCAATCTCCATTAAAATTCCAAATCAATTCCTCATAGAGTTAGAAAGAGCAATTTTCAAATTCATTTGGATAACAAAAAACCCAGGATACTGAAAAGTATTCTCAACAATGAAAAACTTTTGGGAAAATCACCATCTCTGACATCAAGCTATATTTCAGAGCAATAGTGATAAAAACTGTATAGTATTGTTACAAAGACAGGCAAGAAGATCAATGTAATAAAATTGAAGTCCCAGAACCACACACACCTATGGTCACATGATCTTTGTCAAAGGAGCTAAAATGATCCGTTGGAAAAAAGACAGAATTTACAACAAATGGTGCTGGTTCAGCTGGTGGTTAGCATGTAGAAAAATGCAAATTGATCCATTCTTACAAGTGGAACAAGGTACTCTACATAAAACCAGATACTATGAATCTAATAGAAGAGAAATTGGGGAAAAGTCTCAAACATATGGGCACAGGGGAAAATTTCCTGAACAGAATAACAATGGCTTATGCTCTAAGATCAAGAATGTACAAATGGGACCTCATATAATTGCAAATCTTCTGTAATGAAAGGGACACTGTCAATACGATAAAATGGCAACCAACATGCTGGGAAAAGATCTTTATTAATCCCACATCAGATAAAGGGCTAATATCCAATATAAACAGAGTACTCAAGAAGTTGGACTCCAGAGGACCAAATAACCTTATTAAAAAATGGGTACAGATGTACATAGAGAATTCTCAACTGAGGAAATTTGAGTTGCTGAGAAGCACCTAAAGAAATATTCAACATTGTTAGTCATCAGGGAAATGCAAATCAAAACAACCCTGAGATTCTACCTCACACCAGTCAGAATGGCTAAGATCAAAAACTCAGGTGACAGCCATGTTGGCTAGAATGTGGAGAAAGCGGGACACTTCTCCATTACTGGTGAGATTGCAAACTACTACAACCTCTCTGAAAATCAGTCTGGCAGTTCCTCAGAAAATTGGACATAGTATTACCCGAGGACCCAACTATACCACTCCTGGACATATACCCAAAAGATGCTCCAACATAAAACAAGGACACATGCTCCACTATTTTCATAGCAGCCTTATTTATTATTACCAGAAGCTGGAAAGAACCCAGGTGTCCTTCAACAGAGGGATGAATATGTAACGAGTTTTTAATTGCATAAAGAGACATGTTCATTGTACCAAAAAACTTGTTCTGATTTGTACTTGTCAATTCCTGATATCTTTCTAAGACTCATTTTCGATTCTCTATTGATCAGACATAACTTTGCTATTTCCTATGTCTGTATTAATCAGACATAGTTTCCTTGCTTCAGGTCTCTGTTGATCAGATATACCTTCCTAAGAATAGTTAGAAGTGTGGACCTACCACACTTCACAACCTCCACAGGTTGACTCAATGTGACTGTAGGTGTTTCTCTAGGCACATGATCATGTTGTAAAATACCCAGGATTAATGGGAATATCTAGAGGATCCAGAGAGGCATAAAGAGGGGAAGAGGGTTTTACCTCTCAAAAGAATATTGAGAAAAATGTAGAATCTTGCACAGGTCTTTCAGTCTGTGTGATCATGTTCTTGTCCATGACCAAAAAGTTAATAAAGTTTGCTATATGTACAGACAGCACAGCAAAAGCAAGGAGAACTTGTAACACATGGGATCTGATTAATATGCATATAGGCCACCAAAATTATGACAGGTCCTTGCGAAGTGAGAAGGGATTTCTATGGGCCTTGCCACAATAGAATCCTGTCTGTGAAGCATTCATATGGTATTCCCTAAGGATGCTCCAGGGCCACCAATAAGGGTTCAAAGATCTTAAGAGTCATTGTTGTTAGTTTTGTGGGGGTTTTGTGTGATTGATTATTTGTTGTTGTTTTTGTTGCTCTTGTTTTCATCCAACAGGGTAGCTGTTCATATAAACTCATGGCAGTTGTAACAGGGTTCACAAGACTTCTGTAAGCCTGCATGAGACAAAACTCCAAAATAGTTAAGTACAAAGCCTCACTCCCAACAGAGGAAGTATTAGCAACTGGTAGAAAATTGCCCGAAGAAAGTAAATTTTCTTCAACGGTGTGATGCTTTGCTAAGTCAACAATACTCCACAATATATCTCACACATAAGAATATTTATATAGCACAAACTGGACTTGATGGTTTTCGTTTGCTTAGTTGGTTGGTGTGTTCTTTGTTGATTGTTTTTTTGTTTGGAAGAAAGGGATTTTGTTTGATAGGAAGGCAGGTTAGATCTTGGAGGAAGCAGGATAAAGAAGAATGAATATAATCAAAATACATCACAGGAAACTCTCCAAGAATAAATACAAATTATGAAAACAAAGCAATAAACAAAATGGCTCCAAACTACCTGAATATGGAGAGATAAAGGAACAATGTTTAGGAATCCCAATAGACCTGAAAGAAATTTAACTTAAAGATATTTATATAAATAATCTTTGAATCAGTATGGTTTGAGCGTGGAGAGCATGACTCTGGTAGGCCTTGACCCCATTCCCTTTGCCTTCCTTAAAAATTATGAAACAAATTAATAAACCAAAGGAACATTATATCACATTCCTAAAGCTAGCCCTCAAAGTCTATTGCCTTTCATTGTCAATCCCTCCTCTTGAAGCTTACTACCAAGTCCCAGATATCAATGTATTGAGGTCCATCAATCCAAAGCCCTTTTCCAACTAATTAACATTAAATACCCAATTTTAATTTAACACCTCATGCTAACATGAAGGTATTTCCCATTTTGCTTTAGTAAACCACCATTTCCCTATGTGCCATGTCTGTCTCATCTCTGTTCAGAGGCTGTCATGACACCCCCCCACACACACACACATACAACTCCAGGGCAAATACTACTTACCCCCCCCACCATCGTCCCTTTTCTTCCCTCTCCTTTGTTCCCTTTCCTTCTCCCTTATCTGCCAGCTCCTGTCTTTGTCCCTTAGTCCCCATCTCTATTCTTCTGGGTCATTTAAATATCGTTTGTGCTAAGAACTTGATATGAGAATTTCCTTTTGGGGTCCTGAGCAGATATTTGTTTTTTTTTTCTCTTCTTTAATCTTTTTTATTACAGTCCTGTCATTATCCCCCTCCTAGTCTACCCTCTGGTTTTCCTCATCCAATACCTCCTCCCCTGTCTCCAAGAAAATATCGCCACCCCCACCCTCACCCCACCAAACCTCTGAATTACCTGGGGCCTCAAGTCTCTCAAGGGTTATGTGCATTCCCTCTCACTGAGGCCTGACCAGGCATTTCTGTACTGTATACATGTCTGGGTCCTCATATCATCTGTTGTATGCTGCCTGGTTGGGGGCTCAGTGTCTGAGAGATCCCAGGGGTCCACATTAGTTGAGACTGCTGGTCTAACTATGAGGGTCATACTCCTTCTCAATTTCTTCCAGATTTTCCCTAATTCAGCCTCACAGGTCCCTGGTTTCTGTCCTTTGGTTGGATATAAATATCCAACTTCAGCTGCTTGTTGGGCTATTTTTCCTTTCAAACACTACAAATAAATTTTCAAAGGTCAATGATAGTTGGAAATAATTTTGTGGATAAAAAAAGTCTGAAGGAGCTATCAAAAAATTACTAGAATATTTGTGAGCAGCAATCTGAAGGACATGCATGTGTGTGTGTGTGTGTGTGTGTCTGTGTGTATATATATATATATATATATATATATATATATATTCAAATAATAGGATTTCCATTACAGAATATCAGATGTAAAATAACATATTTAATAGATTTTATTTTAATTTTAACTCTCCATCTGGGTGTATGTGTGTGTCTGTTTGTGATGTGAGTTCAGTGACTTCAGAGACCAAAAGAGGGTGCCAGATCTCCAGATGGCTGAGGTGATTATGACCTGCCTAATGTGGTGATTAAATTCAGATGCAGGCTTTCCACAACATGGGTATAGTGCTTCTTAATGTCTGAGGTATTTTTTCAATTCATGAAAACACAGACTTTTAAAACCAAATGTTACCATATGGTGGTGGCACAAGCCTTAAATTTCTGTACTTGGGTAGCAGAGGCAGTGGGATCTCTATGAGTTCAAGGCCAGCCTGGTCTATATCCAGAAGTCTAGGCTTATACAAAAGTCTCCATCTCAAAAAACAAATATATAAATAATAGAAAAAAGAATCAAAGAAACAAATAAACTGTGTTATTACAACTTTCCTGGAGAATCAAATTTAACCAAAACTGTTCTTGTTTAACAGGGCATATCAAACTGTCCTTTTTAAAAGTTTACCTTAAGTTAAATAAAAAAAAAGATGCTAAGTCATAGATAAAACCGATGGACAAACAGAAAATTCTCTAATCTAATACAAGTATAAAAGAACACAAAGTATTAATAGCTGAGTATAAACATAAAAATTTACTAATTGATATACAGTATGTGCAAGAATATAACATAAATGAGATGTTTCTGAGAGTCAGTTTTCTCTCTGTGAAATAAAATTGTTTATTCAATATTCACAGAACAATGAAATGAAACATAGATAATATGTACGTGAAGTAATATATAATATGTTTTATTGGAAAAATATATAATATATTCCTCTCAAACATATCACTTCTCCCAATTCTTCACAGAGCCACTTCACTGTCCCACCCATCCAACTTCATTCTTTCTTTTCCTTTCTGTTTGAAAATCAAATAAAAAAGAAAAACAAAACAAAACAAGAAAGAGACATACACAACCCCACATAAACAGAAAATCTAAAATCAAACTGTACAAGCAAAAGTACAAAAGGACAAAAAATGTTCCAGAATAATAATACATGGCAAAACATCTATTAAATACCATTAAGTTTATTCTGAGTTGGCCAACAACTTCTGGGCATGGGACCTACCCTGAAGTGTGGCTTAAATAACTAATTTCACCCCATTGGGGAAAAACTAAATTTCTTTTGCAAACATTAGTAACCATAGATAGTGTCCTGGCTATCCTGGCTGAGGTGAGAGCCTGTGTCCATTTCTCCATCACAGCACTGAGCCTCATCTGGCTTGAACCTATGCAAGACCTATGCATGCTGCCACAGACTCTGTCCATTCATATGTGCAATGAACACACACATATGTGTCTCTACATATCTGTTATATATTGTGCATTTAAAATGTAATAGTATATATACTATAAGTATATACTTTTGTGAAATAATTTTATTTCATTAAAATGTTTTCTTTCAGGTGGTCAATAAAACTCACTAAAGAGATTGTTACATAAATATAAAGACTGGAGGCAGCTTCCCATCCAGCTGGTGGCGGGGAAGCCATACCCAGCCAGCTTCCCAGGTGCTCAGACCCAGCGGGCAGAACCAGGTACCCGACATAGCCCAAGTTTAAGACCTTCGGGAACTCAGGCCTGGAGCAGGAGCTGCACACAGAGTAGCGGTTTGGGGCACAGCGGCCGAACCTGCGCTCTGCGCTCACAGGGCAGACCCCGAACTCACTGAAGACAGTGCCATCTTGCTAGCTGCTTCCCATCCAGCCGGAGGCAGGGGAGCCAGCCTCAGCCAGCTTCCCAGCAGCTTTGGACCAATAGGCAGAACCAGATAACTGATATATCCCAACTTTAAGACCCCTGGGGAAGCAGGATACCAGACAGCAAACCCTGAGCAGGAGCAGTACAGAGCAGCTGCCCAACAGGTGGAACCAAGTACCTGGGATATCCTGAGTTTAAGACCTCAGGGGACTCAGGCCACCTGTCAGCAATCTGTGAGCAGGAGCCCTGCAGGGCAGTGGTTCAGGTGTCCCAGTTGCTGGGAAATAGCCTTACAACCCCACAGGAGGGTCAAGCACCAGCTAGTAACTACAGGACAAACTAACACCAGAGTTAACCAGATGGCAAAAGGCAAACGTAAGATCGCTACTGACAGAAATCAAGGCAGTATGGCAGCATCCGAAACCAGTTCCCCAACAGCAATAAATCTTGGATACCCCGAAACACCAGAAAAACAAGACTCAGATCTAAAATCCCTGGTCAGGATGCTGATAGAGGAACACTTAGATAAATCTCTTAAAGTAATACATGAGAAAATAGATCAAAAGCTAGAAGCCCTTACAAGGCAAACACAATTAAATCTCAGATATCTCAACACACCAGAAAAACAAGACTCAGATGTAAAATCACTGGTAAAGATGCACATTGAGGATCACTTAGATAAATTTCTTAAAGTAATAGAGGAGAAAATAGATCAAAAGCTAGAAGCCCATACAAGGCAGACACAAAAATCACTTAAAGAAATCCAGGAGAATATAGAACAAAAAATGAATCCCAATAAGGGGGAGAAACAAAAATCACTTAAAGAAATACAAGAGAACATGGGTCAACAAGTAGAAGTCATAAAAGAGGAAACACAAAAACCCCTTAAAGAATTACAGGAAAACACAAACAAGAAACTGAAAGATCTGAGCAAAACCATACAAAATCTAAAAACAGAAGTAGAAACAACTAAGCAATCACAAAGGGAGACAACGTTGGAGATAGAAAACCTTGGGAAGAAATCAGGAGTCATAGATGCAAATATCAATAATAGAATACAAGAGATAGAAGACAGAATCTCAGATGCTGAAGATACCATAGGAACCATGGATTCAACAATTAAAGAAAATGCAAAATGCAAAAAGCCGGTAACCCAAAACATTCAGGAAATCCAGGACACAATGAGAAGACCAAACCTAAGGATTATAGGGATAGATGAGAATGAAGATCTACAACTTAAAGGGCCAGCAAATATCTTCTACAAAATTATGGAAGAAAACTTCCCCAACCTAAAGAGAGAGATGTCCATGAATATACAATATGCATATAGAACCCCAAATAGACTGGACCAGAACAGAAATACTTCCCGTCACATAATAATCAAAACCCCAAATGTACTAAACAAAGAAAGATTATTAAAGGCAGTAAGAGAAAAAGGACAAGTAACATATAAAGGAAGACCTATCAGAATTACACCAGACTTCTCACCTGAGACCATGAAAGCTAGAAGATCCTGGGCAGACCTCATGCAGACCCTAAGAGAATACAAACTTCAGCCAAGACTACTATACCCAGCAAAACTCTCAATTGCTATAGATGTGGAAACCGAGGTATTCCACGACAAAACCAAATTTGCAAGATACTTATCTACAAACCCAGCCCTACAAAGGATAATAGGGGAAAAATACCAACACAAGGGGGGAAACAACACCCCAGAAGAAACAAGATAGAAACCCCATCTCATCCAACCCAAAAGAAGAGAACCACTCAAATACAAATAATAATAACAATGCCCAAAATGTCAGGAAGTAATAATTACTATTCCTTAATATCTCTTAATATCAATGTACTCAATTCCCCAATCAAAAGACACAGACTAACAGACTGGATACAGAAACAGGACCCTACATTTTGCTGCATACAGGAAACACATATCAGTGTCAAAGACAAACACCACCTTAGAGTAAAAGGCTGGAAGACAGTTTTATAAGCAAATGGTCCCAGGAAACAAGCTGGAATAGCCATTCTAATATCAGATAAAATTGACTTTCAACCTAAAGTCATCAAAAGAGCCACAGAAGGTCACTTCCTGCTTGTCAAAGGGAAAATCCACCAAGAAGAATTCTCAATACTGAACATCTATGCACCAAATGTAAGGGCAACCCCATTTGTAAAAGAAACTTTACTAAAGCTTAAAGCAAACATCGCACCTAACACAACAATTGTAGGTGACTTCAACACTCCACTCTCCTCAATGGACCGATCAGGAAAGCAGAAACTAAACAGGGACACAGTGAAACTAATTTGGACCAATTGGATTTAACAGATATATATAGAACATTCCATCCTAAAGCAAAAGTGTATACCTTTTTCTCAGCACCGCACGGTACCTTCTCAAAAATTGATCATATAATTGGTCACAAGACAGACTTCAACAAACAAAGAAGACCAAACTAATCCCATGTCTCCTATCGCATCACTATGGAGTAAAAGTGCTCTTCAATAGCAAGAAGAACAATAGAAAGCCCACATAAACATGGACTGAACAATACTCTACTCAATGACACCTTGGTCAAGGACAAAATAAAGAAAGAATTCAAAGACTTTTTAGACTTCAATGAAAATGAAGGTACGACCTACCCAAATCTTAGGGACACAATGAAAGCAGTGCTAAGAGGAAAACTCATAGCCCTGAGTGCCTCCAAAAAGAAACTGGAGAGAGCATACACTAGCAACTTAACAGCACACCTGAAGGCTCTGGAACAAAAAGAAGCTAACTCACCCAGGAGGAGTAGAAGAGAGGAAATCATCAAACTAAGGGCTGAAATCAATCAAGTAGAAACAAAGAGAACCATACAAAGAATCAACAAAACCAAGAGCTGGTTCTTCGAGAAAATCAACAAGATAGATAAACCCTTAGCTAGACTAACCAAAGGGCACAGAGACAGTATCCAAATTAACAAAATTAAAAATGAAAAGGGGGATATAACAAGAGAAACAGAGGAAATTCAAAAGATCATCAGATCCTAATACAAAGGCCTATACTCAAAACAACTGGAGAATCTGGAGGAAATAGACAATTTCCTAGACAAATACCAAATACCAAAATTAAACCAGCATCAAGTAGATCAGCTAAACAGTCCCATAACCCCTAAAGAAATAGAAGGGGTTATAGAAAGCCTCCCAACCAAAAAAAGTACGGGACCAGATGGTTTTAGTGCAGAATTCTACCAGACCTTCAAAGAAGACTTAACACCAATACTCTTCAAACTATTCCACAAAATAGAGACAGAAGAGACACTGCCCAACTCGATCTTCAAAACCACAATTACGCTGATACCTAAACCACAAAAAGATCCAACAAAGAAAGAGAACTACAGGCCAATTTCTCTTATGAATATTGATGTAAAAATACTAAATAAAATTCTTGCCAACCGAATCCAAGAGCACATCAAATCGATCATTCGCCATGATCAAGTAGGCTTCATCCCAGGGATGCAGGGATGGTTCAATATACAGAAATCCATCAATGTAATCCACTACATAAACAAACTAAAAGAAAAAAACCACATGGTCATCTCATTAGATGCTGAAAAAGCATTCGCAAATTCAGCATCCTTTCATGCTAAGTCTTAGAAAGAGCAGGAATTCAAGGCCCATACCTAAACATAGTAAAAGCAATCTACAGCAAACCAGTAGCCAACATCAAAATAAATGGAGAGAAACTTGAAGCAATCCCACTAAAATCAGGGACTAGACAAGGCTGCCCTCTCTATATATATCTTTTCAATATAGTACTTGAAGTTCTAGGGAGAGCAACTAGACAACATAAGTAAGTCAAAGGGATATAAATTGGAGAGAAGAAGTTAAACTATCATTATTTGCAGATGATATGATAGTTTACTTAAGCGACCCAAAAAACTCCACCAGAGAACTTCTACAGCTGATAAACAACTTCAGCAAAGTGGCTGGTTATAAAATTAACTCAAGCAAATCAGTAGCCTTCTTGTACTCAAAGGACAAGCAGGCTGAGAAAGAAGTTAGGGAAATAACACCCTTCACAATAGCCACAAACAACATAAAGTACCTTGGCATAACTCTAACCAAACAAGTAAAAGATCTGTAAGACAGGAACTTCAAGTCCTTGAAGAAAGAAATTGAAGAAGACCTCAGAAGATGGAAAAATATTTCTTGCTCCTGGGTTGGCAGGTTCAATATAGTAAAAATGGCCATCTTGCCAAAAGCAATATACAGATTCAATGCAATCCCCATCAAAATTCCAAATCAATTCTTCATAGATCTAGAAAGAGCAATTCTCAAATTCATCTGGAGCAACAAAAAGCCCAGGATAGCTAAAACTATTCTCAACAATAAAAGGACTTCTGGGGGAATCAATATCCCTGACATCAAGCAGTTCTACAGAGCAATTGTGTTAAAAACTGCATGGTATTGGTACAGCAACAGGCAGGTAGATCAATGGAATAGGATTGAAGACCCAGAAATGAACCCACAGACTTATGGTCACTTGATCTTTGATAAAGGAGCCACAACCATCCAGTGGAAAATAGATAGCCTTTTCAAAAATGGTGCTGGTTCAACTGGAGGTCAACATGCAGAAGAATGTGAATTGACCCACTCTTATCTCCTTGTACTAAGATCAACTCCAAGTGGATCAAGAACCTCCACATAAAACCAGACACACTGAAACTATTAGAAAAGAAACTTGGGAAGACCCTGGAGGACATGGGCACAGGGTGAAAGTTACTGAACAAAACACCAATAGCTTATGCTCTAAGATTAA